>BMAO01037758.1:0-113362 GCA_019973975.1 Trichonephila clavata
AATTTTTCATTGTAATTCAATAATTTTGTTTAAAATAAATTTTGAATATTTTTGTTTCTAACTCTAACGCATTTTAATTAAATTGTAAAAAAAAATTGTTTTATTATTTTTTAGTATATTTCTAATTTTTCAATAAGTCTTCGCGTGCCACTGTTACCACTCCGCCGTATCACACTGTGGCACGCGTGCCGTGGGTTGGCCACCCCTTCTATACGCTAAAAAATTGCAATGTTTTAATACCAGCAAATATTTGTTTGTTGTATTTTAACCTCAATAAATTAAAGGCATTTAATTATGCTGCCATGTCTGAATTAGATGGGAATATTTAAATTATTTTGGGGAGGATTTGAAAAAAAAGCGTGGAGTATTAACATAAATTGTATGCTGAGTTTCTTTCTCTGTACATTGAAAATCCACTTCCTTTAACCCCTTAACTATCACCGGCATATATACTCGTCTTGCTCAACCCATGCGTCAAGTGCCGCGGACGGATATATCCGTCCTTCCATAGTACGATTCTTTGCATTGTGCTGCTATGTTTAAAACTAGTCCGACAGCTTTGGAATACAATAATTGACATTGAAATAAACTTTTTTTAAAAGAAAAACTTCATTATCTGCGCCTTTTCTTATCCCTCCAACACTCTGTATACGCGTGCCTGTATGAAAAACGGTGGCACTAGCAACTTTTAATCAGCAGTTAAGGGGTTATTACCTTTATTTAAGGTTCCCCTCTATTACAACCATTTTGAATTTATAAACGTAATGTTGATCCAATGGAAGTTTTACCTACCCGCTAAAAGATAGAGTAGTTTATTGATTTGAATGTACTAAAGTGTATCAGAAATACAAAATTCAACAACTGGAATTAGAATTTTGCTACAATCTCTAAAAATATTTTATGCCTGTTTTAACTATTCATTTCTTGTTCACAGATGTTGAAGAAAAATCTTTGGTTGGTGTTTAGAAATCTCGAGAAATCCTAGATGAAACATAATTTTTTTTTGCACTTTGATATTTATTGCATTCAAATCAATGCGCTTGTTTAGTTTAGAGGTAGAAAGTACAATTTTTCCATAAGATTAACGAAACTAAGGTATCCGATTACTTGCGACAACTTTAAAAAAAAAAATGGAGATATGGAGATTTTTTTGTAGTTTTTAGATTTGCTTAGTACATTTTAAGAAAAATATGCCAAAATTAAGAAGAGAAATAGAAATTATTATTACTAAAATGGGGAAAAAAAAAGGGGTAAAAATTTACAAAAAGTAACATAAATGCTGCCCAGTCTGTACCAAAAGTTTATGAACAGTTAATCATTTCTGAAGTGCTGCTATGTAATTCATTTTTGAAATGACCATCAAGACAAGAGCCATTTTAATTTTTACAAGAACTAGAGCCCTTTATTTTCGTTATTATATGAAATTGCTTAAAACAACAGTGATTATATTAACATAAGGGACTGTAAATTTTGTAATAAAACAGCGATTGATAAATCTGAAGGTTAAAACACTTCTACTGTAATACAGAACATTCCCACAAAACATTTCAGTTAATTATTTTCAAAACATTTTCTGCAATCGCTGTTCCAATTTGAGCATTTAAAAAGAACACATTTCGATTAAAACGTGTTTTAGTTTTAAAGTTTGGCATCTTGCTTAAAGTAATGGCATCTGCTTTTACTAAAACACTTGTAGTTTTTGTTCTACGGAACGTAAAATAATAAACTTGGTATTTTTATAAAGCTAATAAGATGTTCTACAAAATAAAATTATAAAAAATGTGTCAATTTTAGGCAAAATTTACAATTTTATTGAAGTCGGACACCTTAAAATGAGTGGGCTACCGTGTACCGCCAATTTGAATTCATGAATGCAACACTAAACGTTCTACATTCTTCCAAAACTTTAGATTATTTTACTTATTCCAATGCAATAAAAATGCAATGACCTCCATAAATTTCCTACTTGATCCGATGCATTATAAGGAAACATCATCTGTGCGACAATGGGTACATGCAAATATCGAGGAAATGAGTGAGCTGATTCTTTGGCCAAAGAAGCCAGAGACCATGACCAACCTTGTACCACCATCACACTTGCTGATGCAAACGCTGTGTCCGGATCTAGACTTTTACCTCTTTCCTTTAAGAAACCACTCATAACAGCCTTCGACTCCCCAAGAATCGTAATATCCACAAGACTACGAACTCATTATTACGAGAGCATGAAAATCCATCCTGACAAAACAAGGTTTACATGCATGCAGTGTAAAATCTGCCGGAAATTCCACCGTCCCCACCAAAACATATCTTCGAATCCCAGCTTTCACTTCAAGAGCACTAAAGCTCGGTCTAACTCCACTTATGGTTCCCCGCAAGAGATCCTCTATAACCAGGATGCTCCGAAATTGGAAGCCACAGTAGTTGCCATCTTTGGCGGAATCTAAAGTGTTTATTAATTAATTTTCATTTATTTTCTTTTTGTTTATATCTATATTAATTATTTATTTTCTATATATATTTATTGTTTATTTATTATTTTTATTTATTTACCGTGAAATCTGGCGTATAACGCGCACTTTTAACGCAAAAGATACGATCAAATTTTACGGGCGCGCTCTATACACCGGGAATAAAAGTGAGAGCTTTAAAAATAAAAAAAAGATGAGCTTAGAAAAAATTAGACTTTTTCAAATACCGAAATACTGTTTATTTAAAAAGAAATGACATTCCTTTTGAACTTAAATGGTTGTAATTCTAGAAGTATGCTATTTTTTTTCTATATACTTTGGAATAATACCTCTAATAAATGACTTTAAAGCATAGGAGCAATGCAGGTACATTTCAGGTTTCTTCGTAAATAAATATTAGTTTATAAAAATAAAAAAGCACGCTTTTTTATTGTAAATCGCTTTTTGTTTGTTGTATTTGTATTAACCAAGAGAGTTTTCACTTTAGGGTTGTAACTTATTCTTTTAATCGCCAAATCTAGGAAATTTTGGAAAATGGGAAATTTTTAATCTTGATCAGGACAATGGAACAAAATTATTAAATTATTGTATTGTCATTGGTCCTTGACAAGTGTGCAAAATTTTTAATTAATCTGACTTTTTAAAGTGGGTAAAAATAAAGCCCGAACATTTCATTACATACATGGGGAGCTAATAAAAGCGTGTTAAAAAGGAGGTGCGCGTTATACGGCGAACGTACCTAAAAATTAAAAAATGAGGCTCGAAAGTATAGGTGCGAGCTATACACCGGATTTTACGATATTTATTTATTTGACAATTCCATGGGCATGAGAACAACAACAAAATGCACCGAAAGAGCAAAAAATAATGAAAATATCAGTGGAATTATATTTTTCGTTTTTCTGTTTTAAGGTATCCGAACACGTTTGGAGTACTTTTTAACAAAATAGCATAATAAAACATTATAAATGCTCTTATAGGACTCAATATCAATAAATATTACTATTAAACTATCAAAATTTAAAATAAATTACCGGAATTTTACAAAAAATCACAATTATAAGTGAAATTTTAGCAATATTTTTGAAAATCTTGAAAGCAGTTAGAGAAAAAAGTAATAAACATATATTAGTAAAAGTATTATTAAAACAAATTAGATGCATTTATCTAGAAAATGTACTAAAATTTTAATTTTTTATTAAAATTTGAAAATTTTAGAGCTTATTGAGTAAACATTATAAGAAATGTTACATTTTTTTTTTGAGATTATTATTTAAATAACGAGCCATAACTCAAAAAGTATTCATACAATTAGAAATATTTTAGAGTACATTCTCTAGAAAATAACATAAATATCAGGTTCAAAAAGTTTTATAGAAATACATTCTTAATATTTTGAGTTATCAGACTCGCCATGGTAGATTTTGAGCAAGTTAAATGTCCACTTCTGGTAGATCAAAAACCCACTTCCAGTGTTTCTAAATTTATAAAGTTGATTGTGACTTGGTCTCTAGATAGTGTAGAAACAAAACAAAGTATGTTTCGTAAAGTTAAAAGATAGCTCTATTCAATAAAATAAAAAAACAAAAATATCTGTCTTGACTGAATTTGGTCATTTTCAACGTGTTCGGATACCTTAAGTTTTGAAAATATTTTAGAATATTTTATAAACATCAGAAAACATGTCGATGAATAATAAAATACATTTAAAATTATTTTTAAAAATCTGAGAAAATTTTTTAAATTCCATAGTAACTCCCATAACTCTTTTTACTGTTTAATTTCATTTTATACACTAAAATAAATAAAATAGTTTAAGTAGAAAATTAGAAATTCTCAAGGATTAAGATTACGCTTACAATTTCAAAACGGATTAGAGTTGAAATTCTTTTTGTTTTCAACTAATTAAAATGCATGAGTTTGCATATAATGATTAATCAAAAGGTTTTTGCAGACATCCTTCTTAAATTGAATTATTTATTCCAATCGCTTCTGCTCAGAGACTACATTACAATTATGCGTATTATAATTAAAGCTCGCGCCTACTGGTCATTTTTAATTCGTTAACTACGTGTTAATTTCATCGAAGCTCTATTTTTCTCGTTAATGATTGAGTAGTTCATCGATTTTAAAGCTATAAAGTTTTCCCAGTCTAAGAGCAATGCCTAAACGAGACATTGGTGATGAAAATAAACAATGCATAATTGCTGCTAAACTCTTTCTTTATGGTCTAAGATTTTTCCTAAAGTCAAAATTGGTTTAAAGAGATACAAAAATTGCGCTGTATAAAACAACCATCAGCCCCGTACTTACCTATGGATTTGAAACTTGGACTTGGACTAAATCACAGACTGAACAGCTAGCCATCGTTGAGCGAAAAGTTCTTAGATATATTTTTTGTTCTATGAATGAGAATGTATTGTGGAGACAATGGTATAATTTTGAATTGTATGAGCTATTTAAGGAAGCAGATGTCATTAAATCTATCAAGATGGGCTGTTTGAGGTTTGCAGACCGCATCTGCCCGCTTTGGCTTTCGCCTTTCCTTGTGCCTTGACGTTCAGAATCTTTAATTTTACAAACCTATTTAACTATAACTAAGGGTAAGCTCAAATTATAATGAGATGATTGTGTGGAGGATGATTTTAAAGTTAACAGAATGTGACTAATTGGAGAAATGCTGCTAAGCGGAAATCGGAATAGAAGAGGGTTCTTCAGAAGGCCTCTGACCATTCATGGCTGTTGTGCCAAGAGAAGAACACCAAATTTATCCAAAAGAAAAAAAAGTAATCGAAGTTCAATCTAGAATTACATTTCTTCCTCGGTTTTAAAATATTTTTATGGCCATTTTAATGATTCATTTAAGGATTTTGACAACTTAAGAAGAAATATTTTGGACATAGGAAGAAAAATATAACTCTAATGGACCTTCTATAATTTTGCGTTTTTGGATACAATTTATTGCATTTAAATAGATGCCTTAAGTCTATATATATGTAGATGGAAAAAGAATTTCTATAAGATTAATATTCCATTATAGGATTCAAAATGGCTCGTTAAACGGGAGTGAAAAAAAATAATTCAGAAATTTTCTTATTGTTGGCGCCAGTTGGCGAGAATTCTTTGTATACATTTCGCTCCGAGCCAACTATTGTAACCTTATATTCAGTTCGAAAAGTATAGCGATCCCATATGGTTAGGATCCGTTTTCACACATTAAAATTTTGTTTTTAAATTTACAGTCCATTAATTTATATCGGCAACACTTATAGTACTGCAAAATTCAAGTGATTTATTTTTGGCTGCTGCATTACGAAGCATTAAAGTGAGGTTAATTTTGGAAATACTGATTCACAAAAAAATTGGTTAAAAGTATTTACGGTGGCACAGTACGTTTAATTTTTGAAATTACACTGCTGGCCACCGTAAATGCAACACCCTGAAGGAAGCACGCAAATAACATGAAATTTACAACATGCATTAGCGGAGGTGAGATATGCAAATGATTAGAATTTCAGCGCAGACACACATCACGCACGCCTGTGGCGCCACCTCAAAGCGCTATTTAAGGTTTGGAGATTTCGACGGTTTCAAGTTCGGCAATTGTGTTTTTCTTGTGGTTTTTTCAAAAAACGATCAGTTATGTTTCGTAGAAAACAGCGATCAGCTTTTGATCAAGTATCCGAGTTCGACAGAGGAAGGATAGAGTGGCCTACCGAGATTGTGGATTATCTTTCAGGGAAATCGGTAGTCGTGTTGGACGAAACCAAACAACTGTAATGCGGATATGGGACCGTTGGATGCAGGAGGGTACGACGGACCGACGTGGTCGATCGCATCCACCTCAGTGCACCACTTCACGTGAGGACAGGCAAATTGTACGCATGGCAGTGACGGATCGCTCAGTCACATCACGAGCCTTAGCACAGCACATTGAGTTTGTAACGCATCATTCAGTAACTGCGCGTACCATTCGACCCCGTTTACAGCAGAGTGGTCTGTCCGCAAGACGTCCATTGCTTGGTCCCTTGACGCAGAACCACAGACGTCTCCGCCGCCAACGGTGCGATGAAAGAAAGATGTGGGCGGCCGAATGGAATGAAGTTGTTTTTACTGACGAGTCACGCATCTGTCTGCAACACCACGATGGCCGGAATTGAGTCTGGAGAAACCGTGGAGAGAGCATGCTGAACAGCTGCATTATGCACCGCCACATTGGTCCTCCACCGGGTTTTTTGGTATGGGACGGTATTGGATATCATTCTCGCACTCCTCAATAACGCATTGCCGGTACTTTAAACAGCCAGCGCTACATCTCCGAGGTGTTGGAGCCAGTTGTCCTTCCTTACCTTCAGGGCTTGGCCACAGCCATATTTCAACAGCATAATGCGCGACCACACGTCGCACGCATTGTCCAAAGGTTCTTCGTCAATCACCAGATCGAATTGCTTCCCTGGCCGGCTCGCTCTCCGGATCTTTCGCCGATAGAAAACATGTGGTCCATGGTTGCTCAACGACTGACCCAGATTACACCCCCCAGCTGCCACACCAGATCAACTTTGGCAACGTGTGGAAGCTTCTTGGTCTGCTGTACCCCAAGAACACATCTAAAATTACATTAAACCAATGCCGAGGCGTGTGGCAGCGGTGATCTCCAACAATGGCGGCTTCTCTGGCTACTGATTCTGTCAGGAACCACACTTCACAGAAGTCTATAAATTTAATCATTTGATACTTGGTCAACGTGTTATCTACAAATAAATTTGTTGTGCTATCTCTTGTCTTTCTTGGTGTTGCATTTACAGTGGCCAGTAGTGTAAAAAATTTAACAACAAATTTAATCTAATATTTGAGCCCCCTTTTTTATTTGGATAGGAATAGAATAATTAATTTCCTATATTCATGACTATATAAATTATATCAAACATATTAAAAGCATTTTTAAGCTATGAAACTTTTTGATTTCTGATTGCGATCTTATTACAAAAACTGAAATATTTGATTGAGTTACTTTATAAGTCCAAATGTTTCACAAGTTTACACTTGAACGGATTAAAGTAGCAACTTTAATTTTGATTCATGAAGTTGGCTAAAATTCTTTGAGAGTTGAACTGAAATAACAAGGGGTTATATCCCCTTAGTTCCTTAATACACACAGAAAATAGTATGTGTCCTCAGAAGGTGTTTTTAAATAAGAAATTGGTTTTAGACTATTGCCAAAGTTCTTGACGCATCTCAAACATGCCTTTAATTAATACAAAAAAGTTTCGTATTAATTAAAAATGGGATACAATTCAAGACAATTACTCAAATATTTGGCCAATTTCTAAATTTTACATAAAAATATTTGGATCGAATATTGACTCTCGTAAACTAGGTTTATAAGAGCAAAAATTTTTATAGAAATTTAGCAGAATCTCTTTTAGATTTAGCAGAAAAAATTATCTAATTTGATACTTTATACGAGAATTTATTCAACTAATCGGGTCTTTATTTTCAAGTATGATAGGAGAATCAGCATCAGCTTGAAAGGAATACATGGCTTTTCTCTTTAATTAGTATTGCTACTTTTTGTTGAAACCAAATCATTCTATAAATAAAATCACGCAATTGAAGAATCAAATAAATCGCTTTTTCAAATACTTTTTTCCTTGATTTTCTAAGTAAATGTTAAAAAATCTGTTTATATATACGTAAACAATATTATAATGCCTATTACATGTACAAGATTGTTAATCATTTTTATTTAGATTAAGTTATTTTCACTTTTGATCATTTTTAAAATTTAGCAGTGTTTTAATGTAACACATAAGCATCATTATTATTCTTCATCAATAAAATCAAGTCATTCGTTTCCTTATCTTTAGATGAAATTATAAAATCTAAGAAAAATTGTATTTCAATTGAGAGGTATAGAAAATCTGTAGCTTTTAGAAAAACTTTCACCTTATCCTTATTGATCCATGGATGATGAATAGCTTCATTATTCCTTAACCCGACGTTTTGTAAAAAGATTCTCATTCTACCAGAACGAGAAATATTCTCATTAGGTCCTCTTCAAGTGTTAAAAAGACCTTAGAAAGTTTTATTAAATAAATTAATAATTTTGTAAAAATCTCTCTGTTTTTTTATTTCTATCGTTCAAATTGTGCTTAATTTATCGTTGTCGTCTATTGTACTTAACTTTCATCTTTATTTTCATTTTCTATTTTATGTACTCTTACGCTTCAATATATACGGAATCTTATGCATATTGTTTTAATATCATATTATCTATTTTTTGGATTATAGATATTTTTAACCATTTAATAGCGATTAAATTCACACATACGGCACTAAAATTTTTAGATAAAATCATACAATAAAATATCACCAATCAATGCAAAAAAAAAAAAAAAATCTTTTTACATAATATTAATGTATCTAAGATCTCTTTTCTCCCTTCCCCTTTTAAAATCAGCATTTTAGTAATAATTATTTATTTCATTCCGTTCTTATATTTTTTCTGGGAAAAGGATGTCTAGGAGAGATTTTTTAAATTTAATATAAGAGTTGTAACTATAATTATAATCTGAGCTTAAATTTAATTATATTAGTATAGAACAAAATCTTCAGAGAGTTTCCTCGTAATATAAAAGGGAATATTTGCAGTGTACGTTTTCAATATGAATACAAAAACGATTTTCTGAATGCAACTTTGCTTGATTGATTATAACCTAGAACAACCTTAACAAGTTACAAATGCCCTAAAATAGCCTTGCAACATTTAAAACACCTTTATCCTTGTTCTTATCCAGTTAAACCTCTTTAAATCGACATATCCTACGTTTACTCAAGTAACTACGCTTCTACAATTGTGACGGATCTATACGCGACATCCTATTAATCCTCTTGTGTATTCTTTGTTGCTAGCAAAATTCACCAATCTTCTCCTAAGAAGAAAACGTGATATGCAAATTAAGTTTATTATATATAGTTCTAGTTCGCGAGTTAAAGTGAGTTACGGAGTTAGAAGAGAAGAAGATTAGATAGTAGAAAGTTAGAAGGTTAGAGTTTAGTTAATAGTGGTGACAAGAGAGATACAAGGTGCAGCTTACCATAAAAGGTTAGAAAGGCCTTGTAAAAGATTAAAGATAAGATAAGAAGTTGTGATTGATAAATTAAATTGATTAAAATACTGCCTAAGTTCAGGTATTGTCACCTTCCTATTACATTGATATTTAAAGTATTAAAGTGGTTAATCCGGCGTTAGTTACATATCTACTGTGTAAAGTAATATTAAGGAGGGACTATTATAATAAAGTAGTTTAGTAAATGTTTTCTCCCAAAGCGCGACTCTCGTCCCTTACCTCTGTTGTCTGACTGGATCATCCTATTTATAGTGTTGCATTGATTTGTGTTTGAGTCGATTAAAGTAGTAATAAAATAATTAGAAATTATCATGTCGAATCATCCTTCACTTCCTCCTACACCTGTAGCTAGGTCACAGGGTAGACGGGAAGTAGGTTTGTTACACAATCAATGAAACAGCTAGCTCATTTGCAAGTACATCTGCAGATGGAACATTTCAACATTCCATTCCACTGTCGAACACACGTTCACACACACCCTTCTCCAAGAAAATCACTCCATCTTCCAAAAACCACCTCCATCTTTTTCAAATGCAATATTGAAACCGATGTTCGTCTTTCAGCAAACAATCACCAAGAACAATACTGAAATTCCCCATGACCTGGTCTTTTCCTTTCACTGTAACCGAAATTCCCATTGGACGGAAGAGGGAGGGGGAAATAAAAAAAAAAGAACGAATGATTGTTCGAAGAAAGAAAAACCAACCTCGGAATAAGTATGTCTTAGTTCCCTTCACCCCAATTCAGATCGATCGGTTTTTCTGGATCCGGCTCCTCTTTTTTTTATCCCGGAGCTTAATCACATGGAATGGGATCAATTCTTATTCCCGTCCGTAGCGGGAGTTGCAAGTTACAGTTGACCTTTCCCTATCGGATCCGGTAGTTGTTGAGTTGGGGGAGAACGCTCCGAACCCTCTCCGGTGAATGGGGAAGAGCCGCTGCTAATGAAGATTAACTGCTGTTCCGGTTTCTGATCGAGAGTGTATTAAAATGGGTAAGGAAAGAAACCGGATATTGTGGCTGCGTGAGAGTTTTCCCTAAATAGGGAATATTTGCCACGTACCTGTACTGCAATCTATTCTTAATTATTATTACGCCTTCATACAACGAAATTCATTTCTAGCAATTAAAGAAAGCATTGGGAAATAATTAATTAACTTAGTTGGAAAGACCCTATATTGGAAAGTGTAAATAATTATTTTTTACCAGAGTTGGGGAAAAAATGGAACAAAAATGATCGGTATATATCAAGTTTGACTGTGCTTCAAATATTTTTACATGGCATCATGTGCATGTTGGAAAATGAAATTTTTAAGTTAAAATGGGTTTTTATAAAAGTTTAGAACCCTGATTTAAAATGTATGATGTCAACCAGTTGCCCCAGTGGCGTAACGTACACCCCCGCATTGCGGAGGGGCCCAGGTGTTCTAAGGGTGGGGGCCCAAAGCCTGACTGATATCATGTACGTATTTAAGCTTAAGGCCCAAAACCTGATTTTTCAGTGGGTCCCTAATATTCTTCGTTACGCAACTGAGTTGCTCATACGCCACTGAGTTGTCGCAATCCGGAGGTTGCAGATATGAGAGGGTTCAGGGAAGAAGCATACATTGTTTTAAAAATAATTATTTTTATCAAAGGTTTATTACTTTATGAGCGATTTACAACTAGTTCATTAACTTTGGGAGCAATCTTAATATTAACTCTTATTTAACTTAAAAAATTATTCAAAATAACTTATCTCTTGATCCGCTTATAATTCCCTTGATAACTCCTTCCTGAACTGCAACAGCTTTGAACAAATCACCTCCTTTATTTCTCTCACTGCTCTGAATGGATGCTAAGTTTGAATACTAACTTCAGTACGCACGACTCCCTATTCACAAATCACGTTCCACTATTAACCTAATACACCCATTTCCTGGGTTTAAATAGCATTTATATTTGCATAAAATCAAGTCATCTCTACAGAAAGTAGTTTTTAAACTCAAATCACAGTTAAGGAATAGTTTCCCCAAAAGGATTAATGGAAGACCCGCGGATAGAACCCACCACATAATCCAAAATCATATTTATTTGGAAAAAAATTATAAAAAGGTTGTTAATTTTCCACAGCTAGCTAACTTTCTATTTAGCATTTCCTAAAGATGACGCAATTTTTATATTCCTATTATACTCAACACTACTTACAATTTACCCGCTCGCTTCGCTGAGTATTTCATAATGTTGAATGATTATATACTGTTTACAAATTATTGAAATCTAAGTTCTAGCATTAAGCCAGGTCTTCTCAAACTTATGTTTGCGACCCAAAATTCAATCATATTTTTCTTTGCGTCCCCTCCCCCTCCGTACAATAACAATGCATTGAATTCAATAATACTATACTTTGACGCCAAGCTTGTAATGCCTGGCGGTTCCTGCTTGACTCTAAACCCCCTTGTCTGCCCTCGGACCCGGCTAGATATGTGGGCGGAACTGAATAATCAGTAGACATGATTCACTCTAATTATTTTACTGTCACCAAAATATCAAGCATACACAATAATAATCTAATTAAGATAAAAGATCAGATAGCAGAGCACGGAGGTGAGACTGGGATAATAATACGGACCCTCAACTGATTATACGATAACTTATACGAGCTCAATATAAACTACGTCGCGCACTAATACGCTAAACTTCTATAAAACAAGGATCACGATACCTGTACTTTTATGAAGTTGAGTCCTCCAGTTGAGGCCTTGAATACGATTCTTATCCGGATTTAATCACCCTCGAGTGATACTCTTAAACTTCTTCAATTGATAAACTCCGATTTGCGCTCAATAATTTCACGATCCTTCACTCACCAACTAACTACTAAAACTCGCGAATACAGAACTTATATAACATACTTAATTTGCATAATCAAGCTTTTTTCACTCGGTGAAAGTTGGTCGATTATATTATTCCCCCAGAAAAATCCCCAAAGGGTTAGTTACAGACGCATATAGATCTGTCACAAGTTACAATACGACTTTAACCTCTTAAGTGCCACTGGCGTATAAAAAAATCTCTCTCAGCCAAAGCGTTAATTGCCCGGACGTATATACAGGTCTTTCCGATGTACAATCTTTTCTGTGCACTGATATCCATAAAATTATTCCGAAGGCTTTGGAATGCAATAAAAGGACATTGACAGCGTTTGCGAAGTATTTTTTTTATTTCAGAGAAGGTTTTATAATAATTTATTCTTTTCTCTCCCTCAATACATCCCATACGCACGCCTACGTGGAAAATGGTGACACTGGGGAGCGAATCACGTAACTTTTAATCGGCAGGCTAAGGGATTAATTATAAACCATACAAACTATCAAAATAAGTGTTAATTTTTGTATATAATTTTATATATGACAAGTCCATTAAGTCACTGGTAATTTTTAAACTTGTTCTTAACTTAGTATTGTTAAATTAATCATAAAATACATTGTGCAGTACTGATATATTTATAAATGTATTATATCAGTGCAAATGTGTATTATGTGTATTTTGTTTGTTTCCTTTCAGTAAATTATTAACTTTTTAAAAATAATGTTTTGTTTTCGACTTTTCAATATGCTCGCGTAAAGTCATCTCCCCACCCCCTCCCCCAGGGAGTGTGCCTCATAGTTTGAGAAGCGTTGCATTAAGCGATCGCTTATGTTGAAAAACTTTCTTATAACCTACAACTCTTGATTTGAAAAGTACATGACTTGAATTTCTAAAACGGAGGTATTATTATCGTTTACGTTCTCGTACCGCCCTTCCCCTCCCCTCACTTTGATCTCATCAAAACCCTTTATTAATGTATGTCTACTCAACAAAATAAATATGTTTCACAAATTTCACGTCTGTAGGTCTAATATTTCAAAAACTGAAACTTTTACTCATAAAAACTCCCCTTAGCAATCCATTTCCACAAAACTCGTTCTTAGTGGATCTCTACTCAACAAAAGAAACATGCTCACTAAATTTCAAGTCTGTGGGACTAATTCAGAAACCAGAATTTTAATCAATAACGCATCTTTAAATCCTCTTGGGGGTTGATTTCAGCAAAACCCGTCCTTAGCGGATGACTTCCCAACAAAAGAAGTATGCTTGCCAAATTTCAAGTCAGTATGTCTAATAGTTCTGGAGATCCCGAGAAGAATCAGAGAGAGAGAGAGAGAGAAGAATGAGTCACTTTTCTTCTTTATAAAGACTATATTCGTAGGAAAACCTATAGTTATATATTAGTTGACCATCTCTGTAACTATTTTAAGTATAGAATGTTAATTATTATAAAGTTAGCATCTATAACGTGACTAGATGAAATAATTGGGCCTCCAGAGATATAAAATGGGGTAATTTATTCTTAATGAAATTCATTTATTGTTTACCACATTTTGTTAGTACTATGTACACATCGATTAGTTCCAACATTTTACCTATTGTAAATTTAAGATTATTTTTCATTACAAAGGAGTTCATCAACTTAGTCTAACCAACTCAGGAATTGGCTCCCCCCCCCACAAGATTCAATTTATTTTAATGAGTGATTGTTCGGATTAGTGTATACGAAATATTTCTTAGCAACTCTGTTTTATAACCTAAAGAGTCTTCATTTATAAATATTAGGAAATTTAAAATGAAAACACAATAAAATTTAAAACATTTTTCCTCACCCGGCAATGTTTTTACAAACTTTGTTTTGCATTAATATTTTAGTTGTGTACATGCTACCTTTAAAGTGTGAAATCCGTTATTTCATGAAATAACTAGACAAGTCAGTTAAAGCATAAAAAATTATCGAATTCTATGATTTAACTAGGTATTCTATAGAATAACGATTACTTGATCGTTAAAGTATGAAATATGTCACTCGGAAAATCTTTGAACCGGTTATAACTGCATTTAGTCAATTTGAACCACTTATAGCTTTGCTCGTGTAAAAAGAAATGTGCTTGTTTAAAAAAATAATAAGCAATGCAATTCAAAGTTTATCACAGCACAATGCTAGCTCTAATAAATAATGAACAGTAAAATAAATGTATTTCATAAAATTTAAATTAATATTTTTTTAAAAAAAGTTTATACACAGTGATTTTATGAATCAAGAGTGTTTTTCCCCAGCATGTATTTTTTAAATAATATTAATTAACTCTCTCTCTCTGAAATACATATGAGACATTAGTTCTTGAGCATATTATCAGTCAGTTTAAAGTGATTATTCATCTGAATCATTTCAATCTATTCAGCTTTCAAAACAACTTTTTTCTATAATCCACACAATTGAATAAGTATCATTTCAATTTTCGTTGAATAGATGTCAATTGAATAAGTGTCTCGTCCTGTGATCGAATAATATCTTCCAGTAGATCCACACAAGCCATGTTCAAACATTACCACAGTTTACCAACTCTATTTTTCAAAATCTAACAATGCAGTTTAAGTTACAAAACTTTGTTCCGGCTGTATAGTTCAAGTATTATTAGATATTTCCTTGCTCACAGTTTCTGATTTATTATAATACGTCTGTAATCTTACTTTCTAGTCAAACGTATGTTAGACTCGAATTATACTTTGAAATATCGATTCATGTTTGTCTGGAAAGACTGTTGTAGTACAGCAAACATACAAGGAGTTGCCACAGACTATATTTAAGTAGGATTGTTTGACAGAAATAAGTTGTTTTCAGTTTATGATAACGAGGTATTGATCCATGTTTGTCTGGAGATTCCTTCATTATTCACTGAACACATATTTCTGAAATAAGACAATGTAGTGTTGGTATGGTTGCAGATTATTGTTAAGATTCATTTGTTTAATATAATTTATGAAATATTAAAAGGCTTGTGACGGATCTATACGGTCTTTCACTAACTTCTTTTTTTTCTTAAAACAATTTATTTATTTCAACCAATCTTCACTGAGAGCCAGGCGTGATTTATGTAAATAAGATATATTATATAAATTCGGTTTTCGCGAGTTAAGAAGCTAAGTAGTAGGAAGTGAGAAGTCAAGTGAATTAAAGATCGAGAAGTCGACACGTAGTTGTCGACAAGGAAAGCAAGCCTGATACATGTTGATGTACGCGTAGAGAAGCGGATTTAAAATAGTGAAATTCATTATTACGGAACGTGGAGTCTTCACCCATTCTTCCAGCCATATAAAGGGCCTGAAGTCGTCACGAAGGAACCTCCGCAGTATATTATAAAGTCAGTGACTTTGATTAAGAAAATCAGATTAGTATCGTGTGGTGTAGTTGTAATTGTGCGCGTTTAAGCTTTCCTGGATTCAGTTTGTGGGGGAGGGGTCCTAACTGGCACACCTCGCCCTCTGTCCGGCGCGTCTCTAGGTGTGGGGGGAAACAAAGCATCAAAAACAAATTCCATAATAACAGTTAGATTTATTCAAACTTTGAACAAACACTTAAACAATCACAAGTTAATTTATAAGAAGAAACCTAGGAGTGATCCCTAAAGCGTCGATTAATCCTAATATTCAATTCTAAGTAAACCCGACTACCAAAAATAGATAAGGAGAACAAACACTAATGAACCTCTGCCCGATTCTGATTATACTATCTTAAATCTTCAATCTAATAATTTAATCTCAGAAATTACCTTTTAAACGCGCGCTAGGTTTGTGAAGTAAATATTTCAGTGTTCACATTTACTTGACAGCTTCACGGCTCCTTCTCTCTTTACATCTACAAAACCTATATATATATATATATATATAGACTTTATATAGTCGAACTAATTAACATATATCTATTTCGTGTTTTTCTTGAAAGGCTGTGAATTAATGTAAATGCTAGCCCCAAAGTTTACCCAAGAGGATTAGTAAGAATATCTCGCGAATAGACCCGTCACAAGTTGAAATTCTGTATTTGTCCGCTAGTATTAATATCCCACTTCATTACTCCACTCTCGCTTATTTATCTTAACTTGAATTGTGTTGTGTCTAAACTTATTTACTGATAAGCATCAACAAATCAGTTTGATTTGGAATTATGTCTTTTGATCATTTAAGTCCGCCTACACATCCAGCCGGATTTTCAGATAGACAGAAAGGTATTAGTGTAAGGGGTGGCTGCAGGTCACCACAGGCTTAACAATAGTAAATGAATAATTTATTTAAAGGGCTCTAAAAGTAGAGTGTAAAATGTATGTGATTTGATAATTTTAAGTAGTATTAGAATTTGGCTACAGTTGTAAGTTAGCACCATTATATTTGTGACGGATCTATACGCGGTTCTACTAATCCCTTCATCTCCTTAAGGAAAATATTTATTTCAACCTATTTTCATCGAGTAAGGAAACGTGATTATGTAAATGAAGTACATTATATAAATTCTGTTTTCGCGAGTTATTGAATTGTTGGCACGCAGTAGTTGACACGTTGGGTTGGCCCGCTGAAGTTGATACGTTGGAGTGTGTAAGTATGAGTTAACATAAAGTCTGCGAGTTAGTTGTTAGTTGAAGATTGAAAAGGAGTGGAATCAATTAAAGATTACAGCGCGTGGAGCCAACGACTTTGATCAAGCAGAAGAGAGCACCTGCAAGTTTCCAGTGTAGGATCCGATGCATAAAAAGTTCAGGTACTGTGCGTTTGATAAAGTAGAAGCTAGTTTATTAGTGTGCGACGTAGTTATATTTGAGCGTATTTAAGCTGTCTTGGATTCACTTTAGGGTCTGTAGTAGTATCCCCGTGTTATAGCATCTCACCTCCACGCTCTACTACATATCATCTACCTTAATTAGATTTATTTTGTGTCTGATTGATAATTGGAATTAATAAATTGATTAGATTGAAATCATGTCTATGGATTATTATGTTTCTCCCACACATCTAACCGGGTTTACAGGTAGACAAGAGGGTTCAGATGTAAGCAGGAAACAACCGCTATCACATATTTTTTGGGGGAGAAGCCGAAGTTTTTTTAAAGAAGATGGTCAAATCGAGTACTTAGGTCTGGTTCGAAATTCCACCAGAATTTTCATGAAGATTAAGTAGATATATTGATACATACTCTAAAGTTATGCACTGAGTGGCTATTTTGTTATGACCACTGACCTTGTTAGGTCACTTCCTTTATACAGGCTCCATTCCTTTTGGCATGCAAATGTTGAGTAATTTACGAAACCTAAGACCATGCTTGAACAACAGTACTTTTCAATAATATGGCATTGTATAGTTATTGAACTAGATATTGAACAGCTCTCTCTCTCAGTCTCTCTTTCAACTCCATCTCACAAATGCTCTGTAGAATTAAAATCTGGGGATATGGGAGACCATTTCAACAAAGCGAACTCTCCATTATGTTAATCGAATCAGTACTGTTCAATACCAGCAGCATGGCAAGGACTTATTAACCTGTTGAAAATAGCCCTTTCCATTGGAATTAAGGTATCCGACTAACCTAAAATTGTAAATTTTGCTAAAAAATTGACAAATTTTTTAATGATTTTATTTTATATACGATCTTATTAGTTTTATAAAAATACCAAGTTTATTGTTTTCCGTTCACTAGAAAAAAAACTACAAGTGTCTTAGTAAAAGCAGATGTGCCATTACTTTAAGCAAGATGCCATACTTTAAAACGCGTTTTACTCAAAATATGTTTTTTTTTTTGAAAATGTTCAAACGGGGACAGCGATGGCTCAAAAAGTTTTGAAAATAATGAACTGAAAACTTTTGTGAATGTTTTTTGTAATAGTAGAAGTGTTTTAACCTTCAGATTAATCAATCGCTGCTTTTATTACAAAATGTACAGTCCCTTATGTGAATATAATCACTGTTTTTTTAAGCAATTTCATATAATAACTAAGATAAAGATGCTCTAGTTTTGTAAAAATTAAAACATCTCTTATCTTGAAGGTCATTTCAAAACTGAATAACATAGCAACACATCAAAATTGAAAAATTGAAAATTTGTTTATAAACATTCGGTACATAATGGGTGCCGTTTATATTATTTTTTTTGTAAATTTTTACCAATTTTTTTCCATTTTAGCAATAATAATTTCCTTTTCTCTTCTTAATTTTAGCATATTTTTCTTAAAATGTACTAAACAAATCTAACCCCCCTTTCCAAAAAAAATCCACATATCTCAATTTTTTTTAAGAAAAAGAAGGTGTCGCAAGTAGTCGGATATTTTAATCATCTGTATTAGAGGATGTACTTGACCAGCAACAAAGTTTTATCATGTCTTATTCAGACAACTAAGCGCTCTAAATAAACGTTCCAAAGCATTCCATGGAACTTACCCTTCCCCCAAAACATCTAATTGCTTGCATCAGATTGAAGTCTTTTAACAATGCATTTAAGACCCATGCTTTCGTACTGTTTGCTCGCTGAATTCTAAAATGCCTATCTGCACGATGTAATTTAAAGCAGGACTCATCAGGCTATATTACGCTTTTCCGGTTGTCCAATATCCAATCTTCGTGTATCTGAGCGAATTTGAGACGCTTTATTCTGTTTGTTGCTCACAACGACGTTGTTCATACTGGCCATAGGCTTTTATTGCACGTTCGATGCATACAGTACGGTAAACACTGTCCTCAGAGATACTTTGAGCCAATCCTTGATTAAAATAAGTTGTAGTTTTTTGCCCTCTAACCATTCTGTTCGCTTTCATAATTCGAGAGATTTTTCGTTCCATTAGGGCCACGATAGTCTAGGGGTTATGGTCATGAACTTGTGGTTGGCATATCATGAGTTGGAGCCTTAATACCCCTGAAGACCCAGGTTGATGCACATTAAATCTGGGATGATGTGAGGATGTTAGGAGGGTAATGTTCTAGGTCAAGTGACTTCTTCATCACTTGACCGTGGTTCAAAATTATGACGTCCGTCGTCAGTAGCCCTCGTGTTGCTTTATTAGCGCGGTGTTAATAAATGCCCAATCATTCTCTGTTCTGTCAAATCAGTTACTCGGTGACGACCACAAATTACTCTTTCCGATCCAGTCTTTTGCCTGACAATCTAGACTTTATGCACTTTAACTACATCTACTACTTGTGAACATTTCGCCAATACTTTCTAGAAGACTCTGAGCTCCCGCTTTCATCTTACATTCAAAGTCTGCCAAATCACGTAGTCCCAAAACATTCACAAGCAATTCATCTACACTAATGGCTCAGATAGCAAAGGAAGTTTCTACGGGCATACGGGCTCCAAGGCTCTCAATCCCATATTTGGCTATAGACTGTGATGATGAACGGCAAAACAGTGGAATTTTCTTGATGGGCAAGTGCTACATGGCGACTGGATGAGCGGCGGAGGGCCAGTAGGTGGGGCTTCGAGGCAAGAATTTTGGTAAAGATGGTTTAAGATATCTGACTACTTGCGACAACTTTTTTTATAAAAAAAATGGAGATATGAGAACTTTTTTGTGGTTTTTAGATTTGTAAAGTACATTTTAAGAAAAATATGCTAAAATTAATAAGAGAGAAATAGATTATTATTACTAAAATAGGGAAAAATTGGCAAAAATTTACAAAAAATAGCATAATGCGGCCCATTCTGTACCATTAGTTTATGAACAAATTTTCAATTTTTCAATTCTGGTGTGTTACTATGTTATTCATTTTTGAAATGACTTTCAGGGTAATAGATATTTTAATTTTTCCAAAAACCAGAGCACATTATATTAATTATCATATGAAGTTCTTAAAAAAACAGCGATTATATTCACATAAAGAACTGTAAAATATTTAATAAAACAGCGATTGATAAATCTGAGAGTTAAAACTCTTCAACTATTATACAGAACATACACAAAAAATTTCAGTTCATTATTTTAAAAACTTTTTGAGCAATCGTGGTCCCCCCCCCCCGTTTGAACATTTTTTAAAAGAACACACATTTCGAGTAAAACGCGTTTTAAAGTATGAGATCTTGCTTAAAGTAATGACATACTTTTTTTACTAAAACACTTGTAGTTTTTGTTCTATTGAACGGAAAATAATAAACTTGGTATTTTTATAAAGCTAAGATGGCCTATAAAATAAAATTATTAAAAAATGTCAAACTTTTAGCAAAATTCACAATTTTAGGGTAGTCGGATACTTTAAGCAAGTTTGGAAGCTTGTTGAGAGAAATTCTTCTCATTGGTTGTCGGATCATAAGAATAATGGCTCTAAAAAGGCTGCTCCAGGGAGCTGCGTGTGCGTGGAGATGGTAGTTTGACGTGGTGTCCAGAAAGGATGGGGGGGGGATTTAAAAAGAGAGAAAAAAACTCCCGGTCAGATATTCGAAGGATGACCCTCCTTCGAAGTGACCGTGCTCGATAGCGCTTAAGAATGTAGACTGATATTTGAGTTGGCGCTTACCTATTGAATGAGCTAACAATATTAGGAACTTTGAATAATAAAATTTTAAAAGTTAAAAACAAAATAATTAAATTGATGTAAAACAGGAAATATTGAGACATTTTAGAGTGCAATATTAAAATTATTGTTGATAATTTAAAATCTAAGGTGGATTTTATGAGTCCAGGAGAATTTTCCTAGGTCTCTTCCTCTTGCTTATTAATATTACCGATAACTACTGATTCAGAAACTTAACTTTACCTTTTATACTGCTTTAGATCTCTAGCGGCAACACTGTGACGCAATAGATCACTTGTATAGTAATATCAAATACATTTGGGGACCAGCAGGACCTAAATTATTGATTCTCAAACAGCTTTATTACAGCTATACTGAATCAGGACACTACATTATGATGTTTAAATAGAGATGAACATATATATACGCATGTCCAAATAGTATGATATTCTATTGAATATTCCAGGATAATTTACGACCCAATTAGAGCATGCATATGTATTCACCCTTATACGACGGGTGTCTATTGATGTTGAAATGATCTAAGATATTTGAATAAAACGAATGTTTTTACGTATGCCAACAACAACTTTCTAATCTATACTAGAAAATAACAATATTATTCTTATTCGTAAAATAAAAGAAAATTTATTATATTACAAATTAAGTTTTTATAAATAGCTCTGTATTGATAATATTCGTTGTAAAAAATAACAGTCACTCACAAATTAACACCACGAAATCTGCAACTTTTTGAGCAGGGTCGCCTTAAGGCATGAGCCAACTGGGCCCGGCCCCAGGGCCTCACCTTCGATGGGGTCTCGTACTCGACTCTGTCTTAATAAGATCTTGACGTGGATAATTTTAATGGTCAAATATTATTCTCGTACATATTCTCCTAAAAACAGTTAATATCAAACTGCATGTCAACTGGCAAAAGTGGTAAAACTGTATTATAATGTGATGACTGTAACTAATGTGATGACCCTAGGGGAGGAGCTCCATTGTGTCCAGATCCCTTCCCCCATTGACTTTGATTTTTTAGCGCGTTTTTCACGTAGTGGAACAAAAGCGCTATTAGGACGCAAATTTCGTCTTCGTCTTCGTTCCATATTTTGTCGTACCTTTTTCTCAGCCAATAAGCAACCAATTGACCTCGGGTTTTCGGCATTTGGTTGCATTTGTGCCCTAGATGAGCCAAATCATATTTAAATTTAATAATTAAAAAATTTTTTTAGTACAGTACTCTCTCTACTTTCTGTTAGTAAAAAGTTCATTAGTTGCATTATTGTAAAATACAACATGTGAAAAACGCGCTAAAATTACTTGGCCATACCAATGATTGATATCTTGTTTTGAATGATTATCATCCTATGGAAACAGTACGTAAAATAGTCAAATATTATTTTATTAATTAATGCTAATTATTTATTAAATAATGATTTTCCCCAGAAAATCGATAAAATTAAAAGAATATATTTGGCTGCGTATTGGGGTAAAATGGCGGGGGACTTTCGACCTCGCCCCCTTTGAAAAATTTCTGTATGCGCCACTGTGATATGTATATATATATATATATGCAAAATATTTTTTTAAAAAAAGAACTGTATTTTCATATTATTTGAATGTTTTTTTCCCGAAATCTTTTGAAGCCATATTTATTAGAGTTACAATAAGAGAAAAAGATATTCTTTTGTTGTTGTATTTTTAAAGCAAATGGCATGAAAACGTTTTCTTCTCTGAGCATTCACAAACCCAATGCCCTTTGTAATCGTTCGCCAGAACAAATGGCACGATATCCAACCCCACCCATTTGGCGAAAAACTTTTCCCGCACTTTGTCATAATTAGAAATAAGTGTCTCTATAATTTGCGTCCCTCTCCTCATAGATTCTCTCCCTTCTCATTAACGACGACTCCGGCGATTAATTAATCTCGGGTGAAACGAATTACTTCATTAAAGTGAGGTCTTCGAGAAAAAAAAAGGGACTAACCTCGTCCCCCTCGAGGGTGAAGAAGATACAAGAAGAGAGAAAACAGACTTTTACTTCTTTTTAATATTGTTATAATTATTTTCAGCTCTGTTAATGTTAAGTATTTTATTCATCTCCATTTTTGAAGTATTCTTAAGAAGTATTGTTGAAATTATTATGTTGAATTTAAATACTCACTTATTTGACATCATTAAAAACAGACAAAGCTGTATGTCGGGAAAGTTTCATTGGCTATGTTACAACCTGGTAGCGGTTGTGGGTGTTTGGGGGTTCGAGTAAATATCAACCGTAATCAGTTTCAAACAACTAGAGGTAGGAAATGCACTACGCAACTAATTAGAAGAGAAATCACACGGCTTAAGGATACTTAACATATGAGTATAATCAACTCCACTTATTCTTGCAGCACTCTGGACTTCTACAATAGACTTCATGATAAATCTTTTACTTGTACGACAAAGGTCGTAACTGCTCAATCTTATAACTTATTCTTCATTTATCAATAATTGACCTTCCAGAGATTATCCGTCAACAAACTTTGTACTAACATCGCTTATCTAAATGTCTACGCTTAAACAACCAATACCTACAATAAGAAGGGTCCACAAAGGAATTAAAATTCATATACACTCAAGAGCCAAAACATTATGACCACCCTTACATTTTGCAATGAACTAGCCTGGATGACGTGGAAGGCACGTGATCAGGTGGAAATGGTATTTAATTGCTGCTGGAGAGTCTGAAGAATCATTCTTTCACTTACTTCTGTGTGTGATGGAAAAGGCTGCGCATCTAAGCGACTTTGATAGAGGGCAGATTGTAATGGCTCGAAGGCTCGGAACAAGTATTTCCGAAACTGCACGACTCGTGGGTTATTCGCGATCTGCAGTTGTTAGTACTTATGCAAAGTGGAGGAATGACGGTGAAACCAGCAGTAGGTGACATGGTGTAGGATGTCTACACGCTATCAAAGAAAAAAGGTCGTCGGAGACTGTCTCGCATTGCGAAGCAAAACCGGAGCCAGACATTGGCTCAGCTGACAGCCTAACACAATGCAGGGCCAAGTAGAATAGTATCGGAGCACACTGTTCAGTGGACACTGTTGTATATCGGGTTACGCAGCAAACGTCCCACTCGTGTCCCTTTGCTGACCAAGCGTCATCGCCAACTGCGCCTGCGCTGTGCCCGGGAACATCGTGACTGGTCCATGGATCAGTGGGAGAGAGTTGCCTGGTCAAATGAATCACGGTTTGTCATTCATCACGCCAATGGCCGTGTCAGGATACGATGTCTTCCAGGCGAACAGTTGCTCCCTCAATGTACAGTAGGTCATACACAGGCCGGTGGTGGCGGTATTATGCTTTGGGGGCGTTCTCTTGGGTGTCTCTGGGACACGTGGTTATGGTAGAGCAGACCATGAATGCTACAGGGTATCTGAACATCATTGCGGACCAATTGCACCCTTATATGGTCTCTGTTTTTCCAGCTGGAAATGGAATGTTCCTACAGGACAACACCCCGTGTCACAAGGCTAAAATTGTGTTGAAGTGGTTCCAAAAACATAATGTTGAATTCCAGTTAATGTCCTAGCCACCTAACTCACCGGATCTCAATCCGATAGAACACATTTGGGATGTCATGGGACGACAGCTCAGAGTTCAAAGATCATCAATTCGCAATATCTCGGATTTGCATGACCGTTGCTTAAACATCTGGTACAATCTGTCTCCAGCCATCTACCAAGGACTTGTGGCATCCATGCCATAGCGGGTGGAAGCTGTGTTGCGTGCCAAAGGTGGGCCAAATAGTTATTGATGGGTGGTCATAATGTTTTGGTTCTTGAGTGTATGTGGCCAGGCTATAAAAATATAGGTGTAGCGGTGCCTCCTTCTGCAAAGTCGCAAACAACAAAGGTAAGGAATTAAAAAAAACTCTTAACGACTGACCCTAATAAGGATTCCTTACGTCTCAGTCGTCTAATTTGTTCACTTCGAACTCGAAGATGACCAGTTCAAATAACGCTGCACGCAAGCAGCACTCAAGGTAGCCATGAGTCTTCCTCCCTTCCGTCACCAACAGCTTGTCGCCGAAGTGGTGACCCAGGAATTAAACACTAGATGGCAGCACAGTCTAACGATGCTGGTTGATTATGCCTTCATTCCGTTGAGAGTCAAAACAAGGAAGCCTTAACAGTCTCGTACTAACTAGTCTCGTTAGGAAAAGTACGAGGCGTGTCCGAAAACTAAGTCTATAGTTCCGCTCTTTCACAATCGTAGTGGTAGTATAGGAGTTCAACCATTTATCTCTGGTTGATTGTCGGTCTATTGACGCCCTTACAGTCGGATTGTGTTTTTAAAAAAGTCTCAGTGTGTTCAGTACGTTTGAGACGATTGCCGATCCCACAGACTGTGAAGTGCGTTCTGCAATCCGTTTTTTGAAAGCAAGGAATGTTATGCCAGTTGAAATTCATCCTCAACTTGTAGAGGTTTATGGTGAAAATGTAATGAGTGATTAAATAATGAGAAAGTGGGTTCGACAATTCAATGATGAGTACACCAATGTTCAATTCGGCTTTCTGTTGTTAATTATGGTTTGGTTGGAAAAGTGAATGAGAAATTTCGTGAATATTGACGGTTCATGTTTTGTGAAGAGTATCCACAAAGAATTGTTCAGCAATATAGATCGCTTCACTGACAACCTCTTTTTTTAAGAGGGTTTAGGCAAGTTGGTTACCCGATATGACAAATGTCGGAACAATGTTGGTAACTATGTATAAAAATAGTTTTCAATGCCCTTTTTCAAGTAAAAATAAATTTTTTTTGAAAAATAAATTTTTTAAGCGAGTTTTTCTAAAACGACCTGCTTTGTACTGACGTCACAGGTGAGTGAGTGTTTATTATCATAAAACTATGAAGCAACAAAAAGGGCTATTAGCGATGAATGCAAAGAGGACGACACGTCAGCTGGTACCCCCTCTTCAAACTTCCCCACCACGACAACAGGAGAACTTTGAGACACGACAGATTTAACGAGCATCAGCCTCTCTACACGGCAGGACTTTAATGGTATTAAGATTCGAAATCATGACATGTACCAACCACTAGTTCAAGACCAAAACCAATAAGCTACCACCACCTTGAAAATCGACAAGAAATATTAGGAACGGATTTCTTGATTTCACACAGCAGTCAGTTCACGAGGACAGCATTTAAGTTCTCGCCACATCTTCTTAAGGTATCCGACTGGTTGTGACAACTTTTTTTAAAAAAAAAGGAGATATGGGGATATTTGTTGTTGTTATTTTTAGATTTGTTTAGTGTATTTTAAGAAAAATGGGCTAAAATTAAGAAGAGAAAAAGAAATGATTATTACTAAAATGGGAAAAAATAGTTAAAAATTGACAAAAGTAGCATAAACGCGGTCCATTCTGTACCAAAGGTTTATGAACCAATTTTCAATTTTTTCAATCTAATATGTTGCTATATTATTCATTTTTGAAATGACCTTCAGGATAAGAGATATTTTCTTTTTGTAAAAACTAGAGCACTTTATCTTAGTTATTATATCAAATTGCTTAAAAAATAGTCTTTATATTCACATAAGGGACTGTAAATTTTGTAATGAAACAGTGATTGATAAATCTGAAAGTTAAAACACTTCTACTATTATACGGAACTTACAAAAAAAAAACTTCAGTTAATTATGTTCAAAACTTTTTCAGCAATAGCTGACCCCGTTTGATTATTTTCAAAAAATCCCATTTCGAGTAAAACGTGTTTTAAAGTATGACATCTTGGTTAAAGTAATGGCATCTGTTTTTACATGTGTAGTTTTTGTTCTAGTGAACGGAAAACGATAAACTTGGTATTTTTATAAAAGTATTAAGATGGCCCATAAAACAAAATCATAAAAATTTGTCGTTTTTTGGCAAATTTCACAATTTTAGGGTATTCGGATACCTTAATTCCCGACCCATGTACCAGTTCCACTGTAATACTGGTTCTTTTAGTAATTAGAATTCGAATAGGTGGCCATGCTGTAGTAATATGTGTGTTTCTAAATTATTCTGATTAACTCTAAGAGACCATGCTCACCAACATCGTTTGAAGTGATCTTAAGGGAACACCACGACTCCAACATGTTAAAAACAGCTGGTACTGTCTTGCTCGGTGGTTTTGAAAAGATTAATTGAAATTTAATGATAGATACAAAAAAATATCAATACATCTTTGTATCATAACAAAAAAAACTATGCAATATTAAGAAAATAATTTTTTTACTGTATTTTTTGCTATAAGTGAAAAGATAACAATATAACAATTCGGTTCCCTAACCAATAAAATGCTCTCAACTAGAGAACCCGTATGGATAAAAAGGAATTGAAATCTTTATTTATTAACTCGAACCTCGGTCACGGATTTCGGAAACCTTTGGCTTGAATTTTTTATTTGCGTCTCTCTGGCACTGCGCCAAGCAGATAAGTGAAAGATCTTATTAGTGACATGAATATCACCAGAACTGGTACTTTTCTCTCTTAATATGTGACATATGTTTCGCAAAATATTTATTTTACGAAAAATATAAATATTTTACGAAACACCGTAAAGGCCACCGAAAGCTGACCGCGACCGATTTGCCCGCACGCTGTACCCGAGCACTGATATTTTCTTCTCTCTATATTTGCTTTGCACATGTTTTTAATTCTTACAGTGATATTATGAGTGCTAATGTTTTTTAGAGAAGCAGCTTATCTATGTCGCTGAAATACTTCTCATCCGGGATTTTCTTGGTGGTGAAGGCGCGATTTTTTCATTGAAGGCAGGATTTTGGATTCTAGAAAATATTCTTTAAGAAACAGGGATTGGCAAGATAATGCGGAACTTGTTTTTGAGAAGAAATAAAAATGGAAAGAGATAATCCAAAATGGCCGATATTATCTTTGTGTTATCATTACAATGTAAGACTTAGCATTACAATTGTATGTGCATATACAGATGGAGGACAAAATAATACGAACACCTGTGAAATAATGGAAAATCTTTATTAATAGGGGTTGGACCACCCTTTGACTGAAGCATAGATTTAATGAGACGAGGAATAGATGCATAAAGGTCATGGACAATATTTAAAGGAATATTACGCCATTCCTCCTACAGAATGGTCTAATTCCGAAAAGATGGATGGAGGTGGGAATAGGGAACGAAGTTTGGACTCCAAATATTCCCATAAATGCTCAATGATATTCAAGTCCGGAGACTGAGGGGGCCAGGCAAGATGTTCAACTTCATCGTCATGCTCTTCGACCATGCTTGAATATACCTAGCAGTGTGGATAGTGTGTCATCTTGAAAGAGCGGTCATTTTTCAGGGAATACAGTCTGGACAAAAGGATGGACATGATCCCCTAGAATGCTTAGATAATGATTGGATTGGATTCTCCCATACAGAATAACAAGTGGTCCTAGACCGCGCCAAGATATCGTGCCCCATACCATAATGGTTATATGCACACACACACAGAATCCTCAACCGTTTGAAAAAGAGGTACCAACATTAAATTTTTAGTAATTATGAGAGAAATTCTTTTAAGATATATGAAATATTCTTCATAGCATGCAGAGTGTACTTATAAAAATCAAACATTTAAAGGTATCCTTTTAAATATTGTTCTATTGAAAAATTTCTCCCGAAGAAGAAGATATGATTTATATAAATGAAGGATATGTGTGTGTGTGTGTGTGAGATATTTAAGCATTAACTTTTAGGTATGCGGAATTAGTGGTTAGGAGTTAGCAATTAGCGATTAGCGGAAAGTAGCAGTGAGCTAGTCGAGAGTTCCTCGACGATTAATTGTTGAATAACAGTAGGCGACATCAAAATTGTTTCGGGCTCAAAAATAGTTTATTATGAAGTATTTTGGTCTGCTAAACACGAAAATCATCATAAAAACTTCAGATTAGCTCTTGTTTTCACGAATCAGAACTCGCTATTCATAAATAGCTGTATTTTTACTCATCTTTACTTTCTGTGTATAATCTTTTTGCTGTTCATTTGAACGGATAGATGGAACGACTTTTATTTCAACGAAATGCGTGTAACCGCGCCACCTTTCTTCATGTGTGTTTTGAGTTTAACCTAGAGCATAAGTATAACAAAGAACAGGCAATAGTACACGATTCATCGTTGTTTTTCGTCTTACAACTCAAGGTAAATCAATTCAACCATATTTAGGTCTCAAAGGTAAGTGTGGTGTAAGGATTTTTAGACAGCAAAAAGGATGAAAACTATCAACAGTTGGTGAAAGGACTCCTACAAAATTTTCATGACCCAGGATACAATATGTCTCTAAAGATCCATTTTTTACATTCCAATCTTGATTTTTCTCTAAAAACTGTGGAAATGTAAGCGATGTAAACACGGTGAAAGGTTTCATCAAGATATCACAGCAATGGAACGTATACATCAGGGTCGTCGGGATGAATCAATGCTCGCAAACTACTGCTGGACAGGGATAACTCGGGATACTCGAGCTTCGATATACAAGAGGCAATTCAAAAGGAAATGTTCACAGGAAATAAACTAAAAATACTACTGATTTCTGATTACAAACACGGTTTCTAGAAACATGACATTGTATTGTACGTATTAGTTAGTAATGTTTTGTTCTTCAAATGTACCAATAAATTGATGGATGGGCTGTGGTATATCTTAAAAATAAGAGCTAATAAATAAATTTCATTTACATATTCGTTTTTTTTCAACCCAAAATTAGTAAGAATAGGCTATTTAAAACTAGGAAACAGACAAAAAGTTGTTTTTGGTCCCCCAGCGTAATTTAAGATTCTTAATTGAGGATTTAGTCAATGAGTTGGATTAGATTAATAGGACTAGTAGTCGAATAGCTGAGAACGGAATAAAGGTAATTCAGAACGTATATTACGAAAACGTTCTAAGAGTAAGTTATTTGAATCATAATTAAATATTAAATAACTCTTCTACCATGCCTTTGCTCCTATACTGAATTAAAGGAGCATTTAATACCCTAGGTTGTTAGAATTATTTAATAGAATAATGTAATAGATTTGCTCTGATTATGGCTGATCTCCAATCTAATCCCCAAACATCGATGAATGTGACAGAACGTCCATTACAAATGGGCCTCTTTTTTGGAACATTTTGGGCAAAAAGTTGACCGCTTAAAGGGTTAATATAGTACTCATTAGAGATACGATACCTTTTGATAAAATTCACAAAGAGAACACAAGAGATGGTCCTCCACTGACATGATTTCTACCCCACATAAACAAACGTGAAGAATTTCGGCCTCATTAGGTTTGACTTTTATAAAACTCTTTGTTCGATGAGTCTATTAATGTAACAGTGCTATATTTGAAACCCCTGATCAAGTACTAATTAATCAACCACAATCTCCTTGAAAATATTCCTTCAATCGCCTCAAAGTTTTTTTGCATTCATTATCTATATTTGATAATTCCTTTAAGGTATCCGACTACCCTAAATTTGCTACTACGTGAAATTTGCCAAAAATTGACAATTTTTTTAATGATTTTATATTATAGGCCATCTTATTAGCTTTATAAAAATACCAAATCTATCATTTTGAGTTCACTAGAACAAAAACTACAAGTGTTTTAGTAAAAGCAGCAATAATTTTAATACTGCACTCTAAAATTTCTCAATATTTCCAATTTTTCTTTAATTTAATTATTTTATTTTTAACTTTTAAAATTTTATTATTCAAAGCTACTAATATTGTTAGTTCATTCAATAGCTAAGCGCCAACTCAAATACCAGTCTCCATTCTTAAGCGCTATCGAACACGGTCATTTCGAAGGGGGAATCGAAGATATCGAATTCTATCCTTCGAATATATGACCGGTAGCTTTTTTCTCTCTTTAATCCCCCCCCCCTCCTTTCTGGACATCACGCCAAACTACCATCTCCACACTCACACCGCTCTCTGGAGCAGCCTATTTAGAGCCATTATTCTTATGATCCGACAACCAATGAGAAGAAGTTCTCTCAACAAGCTTCCAAATTTGCTTAAAGTATCCGACTACCCTAAAACTGTGAATGTTGCTGAAAATTGACAATTATTTTATTTTATAGGTAATCTTATTAGCTTCATAAAAATACCGAGTTTATTATTTTCCCTTCACTAGAACAAAAACTACATGTGTTTTAGTAAAAGCAGATGCCATTACTTTAACCAAGATGTTATACTTTAAAGCGCGTTTTACTCGAAATGTGATTTTTCGAAAATAATCAAACGGGGCCAGGGATTGCTGAAAAAGTTTTGAAAATAATTTACTGAAATTTTTTGTGTAAGTTCTGAAAAAAGTAGAAGTGTTTTAACTTTCAGATTTATCAATCACTGTTTTATTACAAAAATTACAGTCCCTCATGTAAATACAATCACTGTTTCTTTAAGCAATTTCATATAATAACTAAGATAAAGTGTTTCATTTTTTGTAAAAATTAAAATGTCGCTTATCCTGAAGGTGGTTTCGACAATGAATAACATAGCAAAGCATCAGAATTGAAAATTTGTTCATAAATTGGTGGTACTGAATGGGCCGCGTTTATGTTATTTTTTGTTAATTTTTACCCCTTTTTCCCATTTTAGAAAAATCATTTATTTTTCTCTTCTCAATTTTAGTATATTTTTCTTAAAATATACTAACAAATCTAAAAACAACAAAAAAAATCCACACATCTCCATTTTTTTAAAAAAAAAAGAGTTGTCGCAACCAGAGCCGGATAACGAGAGAGGATAGTTTGCCATAAGAATTTCTCTTTGAAATACATCTTGAGAGCTTTGAAATAAGACAAAGGAGTGAAGTATATAATATCCTGATATAAAGACGTGTTAGGTGTGTTAATCATCTATTCACGGGCATTTAACTTGCACTCGAGTATTAACTAACACGCTGTTTTCGTTAGGTTAACTTAGGTTATGCACTTTAAACAAATGTATCCATACATTAAGTTAATTACAACACATACTTGTGCTATGTTGAGGTAAGCGAATTGGCGTCTGGCTGATGGAATTACAATACTCCTTCGTTTAGAGCTATATGGGTTTATAATAAAGTTATAAGGGAGTGAATTAAATAGATGTTTACACATATCTATAAGTTTAAAAATGGATAATTGTATATATGACCTCACTTCACTCTGGTGGTGGTGGTGGTGGGACTAATCCCCATCTGGTCTAGTGAAACTAGACCAGATCCATGAGTCCATAAAGCTTCACAAAGTCTAAGAACAGCTGGGGAGAAGCAACAGCCTCCTCACGTGAAAACCCCACACATTGCAGAATGTGCTGGGGAGAAAAAGAACTGATTTCACATTTGGTGCAAATTGGGTAGCTTCATTTACCACCTTCAAAACTCATGCACTTCAGGTAACCAGTCGAAAATCGTGAGAATGCCGTCAGATACGATCTGGAACCCTTGAATGATATGGTGGATCCAGGATATCTTTGAAAATACCATGGGTATACAGGAGGGTCAACCCAGGTTCTTAAATATCAATTCTTTAGCCCTGGAGTAGATCTCGGTTGCCGTAAGGACCATGTGGTCTTCCGGGTCCACAGCATCACTGGCAGCTGCTTTCGCAAGATCACCCGCTTCTTCGTTCCCGGGCAGGCCTACATGAGAAGGGACCTATTGTAGATGGATAAGGTGCCGATCTGAAAGCTGCTTAAAAGAGGCAGAATACTCCTGCTGGTGCTGTCACCGATAGATGGCCAATTCGATAAATGTTGAATGGAATATCGGCTGTCTGTCAGGATCCAAATTTCAGAAAAAGCTGGCCTTGTATGTTATTAATCAATGAAAGACCACACAGGATAGCTATTAGCTCCGTTCTGAAGACAGAAGCGTTATCAGCATTTCTTCTCTGAATTTTGATGATGCGGCCAGGTAGTTCAATTAAAACTCCACTGCCAGTAGTGTTTGTTTCTCCCTTACTGCCATCAGTATAGATCTTCACTGCATCCAGTGGAAACCCATCAATCATCTCCAGAGCCAATTGTTTTAGAAGTTCGGGGTGGTCAGACAATTTATTGACATTGGTACTTAAAGTAGTACGGAACGTGACTCCCGGGAGTCCAAGGACAGGATTGATAATGGATGTCAGGCAGTGGTGCTACACATTAAAACTCAGGTATTCTGCAAGTGCTTGGGAGAAGGGGCTTTTACGTTTCAACCTTTGATTATCTGTCCAATTTTTTAAGTATTTAGAGGTTCTGTGTTGATCACCATAACTGAGCAGTTTGTTGAAATACTTGGTCAAGCAATAACTTCTTCTCATATCTAAAGGCTGAAGTTCGCACTCATATAGAGCTAAGTTATTAGGACAACTGTTACGAAGACCTTGATTCACTTCACTCAAACACCATTCAACCGATCACTATGAAAATTGGCATGCATATGCATTTATTTGTAGAGAAGGTTTTTGTGCTATTCTCTTTGTTGCGGTTCCGCACCAGGTGGCGCTACAGCATATCAACTTCTGCACCGTTCAATCAATTTCCACGTTGCCAACGTGGTCGTCAAAAATAATGCCAACTTGGCTTGATCAGCAACAATTCACTACGTTTCCATTAGATCGCTATTATAATGTAACGAACGGCGTTGTTTGCGAATATTACAATTTTAACATAAAATAAATACAACAGAAAGTAATATTAACATACTACACATCCAGATATAAATTATTTATACGTTTTTAAGAGTTCATTACACAAAATTTGCAATAATATGTTACTTTTGCTGAGAAGAGATTAGCTTAGGAAGTTGTTTTCAAAAGACAACCCACAAGAGAGAGTTATGGGGCGTTATAAATAAAAACTATTAGACCTTTTTATCAGATATTAGACCTACAGACTTACAATTTAACAAATATAATTTTTGTTCAGCTGAGATATGCAAAAAGCATTTTTTTTTGTTTAATTTACAATTCACACGTGAAATTAACTCACTAAAAACTTCTTTATTCTTCAATCTGTATTGCTTAATTTTTCAATTCATCCGTGCGAAGAACGGGTATACCAGCTAATACATACATAAAAAAATTTCTATTTAATTATTGTATAAAATAATATAGCTATAAATAATCCAGTAATTTGGGTAAGTTTTAGGTAACTCTTTTTCATTATAATAAACTGCACACTTATATATGATGCACTATATTCCATATAATATATCATTCATGTTATTTGGTACTGCATAATCAATTATAAAGCTTTTATATGGTACAAGTCTTGTTCAAAATATCTCTCCAATATTTTATGTATGATGTTAAATTACCAGATTATTATCTGGATATTACTATAGAGTTACAGATTAATTCTCTTTAAGTTATGTGACGCTTTTATACTGACTCTCTTTTCTGTCACTTTGCTTTCTCTCTGTGTATGTATATATAATTTCCCTAAATAAAAGAAATCTGTATTGGTATTAAATATTAAACATCGTGCAGAGCAAAGGGAGATGAATTTTTTAAAAACATATAACCAAGAACTTGAAATCTATTATGTAATATAGACCAAACTATTATGCTCAATTGATAAAGTCAATACATGCACACAAAGGGAAGATAAGAAACGTGAATGTACATACTCTCCCGTCATTATCATCATTAAATAAAGCGTCAAGTTGAATTGAATTGAGTTGTGATAAGAGCTGAGCTGTCCAAACACAATCCACCAAACCAACTTTCATCCTATATAGAGAGATACATATACATATACATCTGTTAAACATGCACATACATACAGATACATACATAGAGTGCTGGCGAATTCGACCGACCAGTGATAGTACTCGTAGGCAGCATAAGGAGAACAAATCATCATAGAACATAGGGTCGCAAACCACGTTTACTCGGTGAAAATCGTGATAATAGTAGCCATTCGGGTGGACGATGAGCCCAACGAGGGGAGTAGTCAAGCGAATGTGAGGATTCTGAGCGCCGTGGTAGGGTTGAAGAAACCTGCACATATGCACATTTTCCAGTTCTCCCGGGATTGCAGCTGGGAGTATCAGCCTCTGCGCACCAGAACGTGTGGTTCATGCACGATGGCGCATCAGAACATTTTTCAATTGCACTGCGTAACCACCTCCTTGCTACATATCCCGGGAGGGAGATTGGATGTGGAACAGCTGTTGTTTGGCCACCACGCTCCCCGTACCTCAGTATCTTGGATTTCTTCTTCTGAGCCACCTGAAATCAATACCTTGTGTATGAGACACCGATGGCTATGTTGAATGATCTCATGGTAGGGATTGTCATTACTTCAGCTAACATCGCCAGAGCATATCCGTCGGTTTCATCTGTGCTGTCATCCACGCAACAGCAATTTAGAACAATTCCTGTGGCAATACATTGTCATTGCATTTCTGACATCGGGCGATGATGCATTTTACGTATTGCCCCATTTCATTCCACTCAACATCACAGTCTTCATCAGTGGCGTAATGAACACCCCCGCATGGCGCGGGGACCCAACAGTGGCGTAACGGAGAATATTAGGGCCCACCTGCAAAGTCGGGTTTTGAGCACAAAGGATCTTATAAAGGATTGAAAAACCATAGACTTTGCCCCCCCCTTGGAATCCTGGACCTCCCCGCAATGTGGGGGTGTACGTTACACCACTGGGGTTCAAAGCCAATGTTATGTTATGGTCTTGCGATCCTTTGTCCTGGGGTCCAAAACGCGACTTTGCAGGGGAGGCCCTAGTATTCTCCATTACGCCACTGCCCTTCATAAATGTTAGCAAATCACCCCGACTAAACTTGGTTTGAGACCCCATGCTGCCTTCTGTCATTTGTCTTAATATGTCGGTCAAATTTGGCAACACCCTGTATAACGCATACGCATGTATACATACATATTGCAGTGTAGTGAGAATTTTAAAGATGAAGCTCCAATGAGGCTTTAATGGTTTATTGTGTCACGATCACACACAACATAAAATCATATCACACTTTATACACATTTTAAGTAATAATCATAAATCTTCCGAGTTTGTTGACAATTTTAGGGGAAAAAAGCACAAATATAATATGGGACAAGATGGCATCCTGGCAGATACAAAACCCTTCCCACAAAGCTCGCTTGTAAAACTCACAGATTTGTCTCTTCGAGAGAAAATGACAGAATTTTTCAATCACCTCACAATGCTCGCTGGTGAAGCTTATCGTCCTCTCTCGATGAGAGGCAATCACCGAATTTACCAAACTATCCACATTTAGCTCGCTGGCGGAGCTCACCAACTTCTCTCTTTAAAAGGCAGTCACAGGATTTCCAAATCTCCACACCTAACTCGCTGGTGGAGCTTTCCTGACCTCTCTCGTCGAGAGATAATCCCCGAATAACCCTGGTGTGGCACTCGCGCAGGCGCAGAACCTCAGGTTAGACTCGTAGCCATCTAATGTTCTAGAATTTGTCTTGAGTACGTTACAATATCCATACATTCATGTTTATATATATATAGATCAACCTTCAATACAAGTCACTCTATTTCCTATTTTGTATAAATTAAAGATTTTTTCCATTATATTCACAATTTTCCGTTGTAGTCATTTCTCCCTTTTTATAATCCAGAACAGTTATATGGAAGCTCCCGTAAATTTCATGAAATAATAATTACATTTATTTTATAATGGTGAGCTAAGGTTTGGCAACGAAAAAAAAACAATTTACTAGCTTTCACACAACACCACATGAAGAGTTTAATAATTAAGTCAAAAAGGGCAGCAGTTTGCATTATATTGTTTTACGCTCTGTGGGAGAATTAGGACTTGAAATTGTAACTAAAATACAATGCAAAGTTACGGATTTTAAAATCTAAATATAGTTAGTTACAGCTAGCATGAATGGAATAGATTCTGTGACAAAAAAAATCAATCGTTATTCTAAACAGTTTCCAGTTGAACGAAAATAAAGAAGATAACTGATCCAAAATTAAATATGGCTATCAAAAACGTATTATTTAAAAAGTGTTTTCGAATTTTTAAAACTTTCTTTCACCCACAAGTTTATAAGTAATTGTTCTTTGGAATGCTAAATTAGGGTTCTTTTTTTAGAATAAGTAACGTTTTCACTGAAAAAAATCGTATAATGAATTATGAAAAGCACGAATCATTTGCCAAAATAAAAATTCTACGTAATAAATCAAAAGAAAAGAAAAACTTATCTCGCTCTCTCTCTTTTTTTGAAAGATATAACAGGGTCGTTAAATATTTTAACCATTTTATACTTCAAGCACTACTTTAAGTGGGTTCTAAGAAAAGGTTTTTAAATAAGGCGATGCTGAATTCTTAAAATGCTCGAAAATCGACACTAACAGCAAATACATCGCTACATGGTATCGTTTGATATATACACACCATTACATTAAAATTCATAGCTCATTCGAAGAACCGGTCGAATTCACACCATTATGAAAATATATGCAAAAAATTAGAGTTACTCAAGATTTATACTTCCTCAGAATCACATAACATCTGTTGCCATTCAGGGTATATAAATATATGAATATTACATGAATTCCCTTAGGAGTTGTTTCTAGTTATAAGTTTTAGATGGTGCTTTTAGAAGCTCGTATAAATTACAAATTCCACGCAAAAAGTTTTATGCTTTAAAACTGCACAGCAAACTGGAATTTATCATGCCTCGTTTATTTTTGCTTTTGGTTTTTGAGTACAACGTAAGTTATTTATCGCAAAATGTGTCAAAATAGATAGCTTTAGTCAGTGGGTGATTTATGCTACGTTATGTGAAATGGCATGCATTTGAGAACTTGAAGTTTTAATACACAGTTGAAAGGAAACTTGTTTCAAATTCCTCATGAATTTAAAAGAAATATACTCAAAGTATAAATTACGTGTTTATATATACGTAAAATAATTTAAGACTCTCTCGCTGTGTTGTATCTAATGAAAGGGTTCTAAATTTTACTTGTTTAGTGTAAGAAAAACACGTAATTTGAAAGGGAAAAACTTAGTTTGATAAATGAGTTTACTCCTAAAAGAGGTTCTTTAATTTCACACACACTTTAATTTATTAAATTAAAAATACCATGACAGCAAGTTACAGTGTTGTTATATTTTAAACAAACACATCTAGCGGTTATACATCCATCATCTTTTTTTTTTCTGAAAAAAATTTTTTGGAACCTTTTTTAATCTTTTCTTATAGTGAAAACAGAGGTTCAGTAATTACAGCTTGATATTTTTCTTGTTTGGTCATGTTATTAAAATGAAGAATTTTTTTTACTTTCTTCTCTACATAAATTAATTGTTTTAAGCATTCATTCATTCATATATTTCATTCAGTTTATGCGCAAGTGATTATTTTCTGTCTATATATAAAAAGGTTTTTGTGATGCTGTAATATATTTATTACATACTATCGCAACAATGCCAACGTTTATGATAAATTGCCAAGTTGGCACAACCCGATTTCACATGTGTAATATGGCTAAATTGAATACGCGCTACTTCGTTTCATATAATGTCGCCAATACAGTTGCGATAGAACATTATTACAAGCTCTCGCAGAAAAATATCGCAACGATTGCATGGACTGGAATCATTGCGTGAGAAAGAAGGAGTTTTTGCATACGAAGACTTATTAACAAATAAGGAAACTAAGCATACTTTAAAAGAAACTGCAAGAGCTGCAGGTTTATCAAAACCTGAAGATTTTATCAATGAAGTGTTGGACGATGCAGTTTCAGTGATGAATTTAACTAAAGAGGAGCTTCAAGAACGAATTTTGCAAAAAAAAAAGAAAAAAGAACAATAAATAGAGCAATAGAGCATTTAGTATGAATAGTTCTACAATTTGTATAATGGGAGTTGGTTCGACTCCTGTGTCTGTGTAAATTATGTCGTGTATTTAAATATTAGCTTTCGGGTTAGAGAGAGAGAGAGGTAAGAATCTAAATAATAGTTGTGAGTGAGTGAGTGAATATTAACGTCGCACTGTTCAGCTACACGAGGACTTTTGGCGACGGACCTCGTAATTTTGAACCATGGTCAAGTAATGAGGATGACACTTGAGGTGGTACCTCCTCTCCTAACTACCACACCACACCAACGGGAGGATGTTTGAGCTCTCGACAGATTTTACGTGCATCGCGCCCCTACACGGCGGATCTTCAGTTGTACTGGGATCGAACTCATGACATGCTAGCCACGATCCGATGCCTAGACCACTCGGCTACCGCGGCCACGGAATATCGTTTGAATACATATCCTTACGGAAATCAAAACAAATAACAAAATGGAGTGAGTGAGTGAATATTAACGTCCCACTGTTAAGCTATACGAGGGCTTTTGGGGACGGTCCGCGTAATTTTGAACCATGGTCAAGTGACGCGGACGACACCTGAGCTGGCACCCTCTCTCCTAACTACCACACCAATGGGAGGACGTTTGAGCGGTCGACAGATTTAATGCGCATCGCTCCCCTACACGGTGGGTCTTTAGTGATACTTGGCTCAAATTCATGACATGCCAGCCACGATCTGATACCTTGACCACTACGCTACAAATGATAGCTGTGAGGATTAACAGAAGGTAATAGAAAGCTAGATGAAAGTGTTCAGTAGTTTATCTGCTTAAAATTTAAGATTGGTGATTTGTCAATTAGATAATTGAATCGGACTAGTGTTGGCTTAAAGTAAGTTATTAAATTTATAGCTAAATTTACTTACATTGTCTTCCTCGCTCTTGCTCCCTTAATTAGTTTACGGTGCGTTTCCTAATTTTGGATTGTTCAAGTTTGTTAGGTTGTTGAGACTTGAAAAAAATTGTGTTTGTTTTTATTTTGGCTAATCTCCCTTCTAACTCTCGTACACTGTTGTTTGGGGAAATCCAACCAGCACACAGCAAAATAAATAACAAAATTTAATTAACCCGGCATCACTTGCACACAAAAAAAATGACCTTAACTTCACGCGCCAGGTATCTCATACCCAAGGGTGTTTACATTCTGTTTTTACCTTAAAATTTCTTACAAAAGTTAAAGAGGAAGAAAAGTAGGCAATATATACAATATGTTTATTTCGTTTTTCACATGTAAATTTATTTTTTCTGTTCTTTTTATAAGGGCATTCAGTACGTTGTTCATACACTCCTTTAATCTCGTCATGAGTGAGGGCGGTATCTGTATCTTTTTAAAACTAAAAATTTTGCAGTAAACTTCTGTATTCTTTAAATTCAAATATTTGTAATTTCTTTTTTATTTTCTCTTATTGCTCCAGCAATAGTTTTTTTTCCCTTCAAAAGTTCATCTGAAAGTGGATAAGATGTATACCAGTTGTCTCCTTTAAAATTACGTTCTTCTCAAATGTTTTTGTGTCTCTACATATAAAACATTTATTTTCAAAAGTGTTTCCTTCTTCTAAATCTGGATCTATTTCAATGGAGGAATCATACTTGCTGTTATACTCTACATCATTTTATTTTTTTCTTATCATAACCGCGAAAAGAATTTCTTCATCCGAAAACACTGTCGTACTATATCTATTATACATACTGTATCTTATAAATTCATTAATACTACATTTATTCATCATAACTACAGTAATACGCTATAGTATAAGAAAGATTCAAAAGGTGCTCCGGTGTTCAGAACTGTAACGGTGATTCATCCGTGCAGGGTATGACATACCCGAACAGGCGGTATCCAAAATATATGATTAGAATTCGCCTACAAGCTAAGGCCACTCAAAGGATATGACCTTAAAGTCAGCTACACGAAAAATTATCCATTTTCCGAAAAAGGTTTAGAAGGAGCGTTGAAAAAAAGTTAGAATGTGGGTGTGACATACCCTGCGCGAGAAGTGCCGGGTTAATTAAAAATACTTAGGGAATTACATTAAAGCTGTTATTGAAGCAATAAAAACATTGCGCGTAATGAAAACTTATAATGTCTTACTCGAGATTATTTAAATAGCGAAGAAAATGGTACCTTTTTATTTATAAAATAAACGTTACAAGATACTTTCATACCCTATTAAAGTATTTCATTTTAAAAGCTTAAAAATGCAAATCCTGGATACATTTATTTTTAACGTCTAGAGTTTTTAATCGAATGGTGGCTTTTACATTTATTTCCGCGATTTTTCCAGTTATTTATTTCTAAATGATGAATGTATGTTTAAATGACCATTAAAAACTCGTGTCTGCATTTTTAAAAGCTTCTTACTTTAAAAACATCTTATTCCATTCTCAAACCAAGTCAAACCATATCCATTAGAAACGTTCATCAAAACAAAAAAAAATTCTTTTGCCCAAATAAAAACAACCTTTCTCAATTTTCAACCTCCCTTAATGGAAGAGAAGTGAAAACAAAAATAATAATAAGGAAGCCCCAAAAAACTTCTTACTCTGTCTGAAATATAAATATCAAAATGCAATTTCTTCTCAAAATACATAACTCTCTATTTTGTTTCAGCTTTTTTTCCTCATTCAGTCTTAACACACAGCGAAGAGAAAAGATTGAAAAGTTTTTCATTTCTGCCTTGAAAGGATTTATTTTCGTTTTTTCAATGTCGCGAGGGAAAAAATGGCAACGGAATGTTATTTCTGGAGGGGAACAGATGTGACAACTGAAAGACTTGAAAATCTGATTAACGCACAAACATGGCTGCGAGAATTAAATGCACATCTCAGTTTTAAAAAGAATGTTCTAGAAATCCCATGCATTTAGGCTTGACTTTTAAGACGATGTGTATAAATATATACATATATATATATATCCATTTGATGGGAGGGGGGGGAACTGGATATATTTATTGAATTTATTTGGTATGTCTTTTTTTATGGTTTTTAGGTTTTTATATTTGAAACATACATATAAAGAACCTTATTGAAAGACTCATGAAAAAAATATTAGTTCGAAATGACATTCTTTTTTATCATTCCAATGCAATTTTTTTTTATTAATCTCAGCAAAAATTTTTTTTTCAATGGATTGAACAGTGCTAATAGTATACAGGGAGTCCCAAAATTAACGTCCAAACTCAGGAGAGCCAGATTTCTCGGTGAGCACAAAAAAATGTCCAAATAGCTGTATCTGTACGATTCATAGTTTATGACCGGGGTGGGCATTACGTCGATCGCAATCGACTGGTGGACCGCCAAAAGATTTTGTGGTGACCGTCTGAAGATTTTAGCAATTAATTATAAATGGAAATATTCAAGGTTGGCTGAAGAAAGCAGAAAAATAAATTTATATAAAAATGTCTTATTTATTTTATTTTTCTTTATGTTTTGAATTGTTTGAAAATAAATACATTATTTGATATTATTATATTTGTGGCTGTTGTTATTATGTTGTACCTTGCGTTTTGCATCAAACGCGGTTTTAAAAGTGTTAGATTTTTTTATTTTAGTTCTGTAGGTAAAAGTAGATATTCCATATTTATTATCAGAATATTGTAGACCTTTTCTTACCTCACCATATCTACAACACTGGGAGCACACAAGAATTTTTCAAGGTCAGGGGGGGGGTCGAGGATCGAATGTCTACCATTCTCATATCATACCCCAATAAGCAGTCAAACATATTTTTTTGATTTCGTAGATTGTCGGGAACAAAAAACACAGTAAAAAATAAATCACTGAATAAGTACTCTGCAGTAATTAATAAAAAAGTATAAATAATAAATACTTAATTAAGTTTTACGTATTACCTATATACATAAGATTATAATCAACAGGAAAAAATATCAATGGTTATGAGAGAGGGTGCGGACCCTCCCCTCGTGGGCACAACTGACATTGGGTGGACTGCAACGCATTAAAAAAAATTAGAAGTAGCCCGTACCCTGGAAAAGTCTGCCCACCCCTGGTTTATGAGAAAAATACGGTAAATGAAGCACGGTGATGAATGAATGATGATGCATTATAATTCATGATGAGGTTCCAGCGCATTTTTGTACTCCTGTACTTGATTGGCTGGATATGGCATACCCCGGTCGGGTCCTATGGCCACCACGTTCGCCATTTTTCACACCATTGGATTTTTAGTCAATGAGACCTTCTGAAAAAATTGGTGTTTCGAGACGTAGGGACTACACAAATGCTGATACTGCAGTTGCATGTCTAAATGCTATTTGTACTTCGGTGCACATCACGCTGCTACATGTACACTCATCCATTCCATGGCACGCTTGAGCCTTTCTCGATGTGCACGGCGGAAAATTTGAACATCTGCCTTTTTAAATATTTGCAAATTGATGTTGTAACAAATCTATTCGCGTACATCCTAGTAATCCTCAGGGGAAAATGTTCCTTTAAATACTATTCAATCAAAAAATTCCTCCCGAAGAAGAAGACGCGGCCTATGTAAATTATGTCATGTATTTAAGCATTAACTTTCGGGTTCGACGACAGAGAGAGGTTAGAAGCTAAATGACAGCAATGAGGATTAATGTAAGGTAATAGGAAGCTAGACGAAAGTTTTCAGTAGAATATTCGCTTAATATTTAAGATTGACGATTTGTCAATTATATAATTAATTCAGATTAGCTTTGGCTTGAAGTAGTTTAACTAAGAACGTATCTTCTATTATTGGAATGTGTACGACTAAGACATTCCTAAAGTAAGTTGATAAATTTATAATTAGATTTATATAGTTATATCATCTTTCTCGCTCTTGCTCTCCTATTGATTAAGTAGTGCATTTCCTAATCTTGGGTTGTTCAAGTTTGTTAGGTTGTTGAGACTTGCAAATAAATTGTGTTTGTTCTCACTATGGTTAATCTTCCTTCTAACTCACGTATACTGATGGTTGAGACAGACCAACCATCACAGTGTGCCCAATACGATGTTTTTTCTTGCTACGTTATACTTTATCTTTCGTATTTTTCTCGTTAACTATGGATCGTAAAAGTACAGTTTTTTGGGCCATTTTTTATGTACTCCCAAAGAGGAATCTGGCTGTGCAGAGTTTAAGCCTAATTTTTGGGACACCCTGCATAAATACAAATATTAATGTTATAAATTTTCTAATCATAATCAATACTTTCCATACTGTGTGTGTGTGTGATTCATTCAATTACTATGAATTAAAAATTAATAAGCCGCACTCGAGTTGAAACCTTACTCTCTACATCTGTAGCAATTTGAAGTCGAGATATTAAGAATTTGTACACTGGGGCTGCTGGGTAGAGATCCGCTAAAAATAATGTATGAGGAAATTGACTTCCAAGGAGGGTTAAGGGGGCACTATTGATAAAAATTCCTGTCTTTGAGCTATTAGGCTTACAGACGTGAAATTTGGTGAGCATGTTTCCTTTCTTAAGTACTGATCCTCTAAGAATGAGCATTGTGGATATCGAGGAGGTTCAGGAGGAGGTTATTATCCCCAGGGGGTCAAGGAGACTTTACAGATAAAAAAAATTACCTCTTTTGAACTGTTAAGGAGTAGGTTCACGAATTTCGGCCCCTAAACACATTTTTCACTTTTCTCATTTTAATAAAATATGAATTTCTACGCTTCTAATGGTGCAAAAATTATCATTCTACGTGCAGTAGAAGTATTTTTAATAATTTTTTGAAAATGTTTTACCACCTGTCAAAAAGTCTACTAAATCCATTACTAAAATGTATTTTTCTCAAAACTAACGTTTTTACCGTATAAGGAACATTTGTTCCTCAACTGCTGTATTTAACAACTTAGCATTATTAATAATTACACTCTAATGCATACTTTAATCGAGGGATTTTTTCAAAAAAATATTCTGACTTAATTTATAGCATTAAACATCATGAAATTTCACAGTTTTTAAAGGGGAAAAAAACAGATTTGGGCAAAAAATATTTGTTTTAAAAATAACTAGAGATCCTATCCATAAAATCTGTGATTAAAGTATGTATTATGGTTCAAAGAATATTCAGTAAAAAAATTGGAGATTTTTATTCAATAGAATGTTTATAAATGTTCAATAAAAATACCTATTTTTAACATTACTGAGATACAGATCCTGTTTCGTGAACCTACCCCCTTAAGCCCACAGACTTAAAATTTGGTAAGCATGTATATTTTGCTGTGTAGAAATCCGTTAAAAATGTGCTTTTCGGATAACAGCTCTAATATCGGGTAAATATATTTCCGTTTTTTTTTCCTTTTTTTAAATAAAAAAAAGGCGAGAACTACAAGAATGTTTTTCAGTGCAATTGAACACTTAATGTTAGAACTTAGACATCAAAAATTTATTTGCAGCATATTATCGAACATCGTGAAATACCCATCGAAGCGAAAGAGTAACGGCTATTAATTTCATATATTTTTAAGTTAACTTGAAAAACTAATTTATTTCATTTTTCCAAGTGTCCTAATTAATAAAATTAACGCAAATTCAAAAAAAAAAATTATGACCCAATAATAAAGTAAATTTGATTTAGATAAAAAAAAAATCGATCTCATCGCATTTTGAACTAATTACGTACTCAGAATCTCCTCCCCCCCCTTTGTTGCCGACCTCTTTTAAGAGCTTTTACTGCGTCCGGTGTTTCTCTAGAAGAGTTTTGAAACACCAGCAGGAGTTCATTATTTCACTTCCTAATATGTATCTTGAAAAGGGAAGCTGCAATGAAAGTATCATTTTTTTTATGAAAGAAAGGCACAAAAGCAATTTAATAAGCTTAAAAGAAATATAAAATCTAAAAGCTCTTGTGAATCTGAAATCTGATTTGAAAAAGAAATTTATCTTGTAATCATATTTCTTTGCTTGATTATTTTTCTAGGAGTCATTTATTCCTTTCGTAAAGGATATCGTTCCCTTTTAATATTGGAAATTGAGAAGATTAATTTTAGAAAGGATTTTGAAAAGCATCTGAATTAAATCTTTATTAATAATTTATGTTTGAATGTAAGAAAATCTTCAGAAGTAATTGAACTTCCAGGGAAAATTCTTTTTTTTTAATTGGGAAATCGTATCATTAACGATTTTTTTTTTTTTTGCTTTCTGGAATGTTTTTTATTTCACTATTATGATGAGAATTCAAATAAGATACTTAAAACAAAAATAGTCATATTAAATTTTTCATATATATGAGCATTAACAAACTCTCGTATTTATTGATTTTTATAAACAAAAATGAATTTAATAACATGAAAAAACGGTTCCTGTTTACATGTATTCGAATATTTAGTAAGAAAAAAGTATTAACTATAATAAAACGAGAAAATAAAAATGAAATTACTGTAATAAATATAATTTATACAGAGAAAAAAATTTTCTTCTAATGTTTTCCCAAATGCAAATTTTATTCGTTGTAATATTTGAATCAGAGAGCTTTCTTTTTTTTTTGCTTTACTTTCACTTTTTTATTCTTCCTGAATTGATTAATTCAAAATTGTAAGCTTATGTTCAATAAAAATATCCAAACAGTTTTCTCCAGGTATTAAAACGTAAGATAATTAAAAAAAACCCATTTACCACGTCTGTATGTCGACGTAAAAATAACCAAATATTTTTTTTTAAAAAGTACAAAAAATATGTCTGGTTTTCTTTAAAAATAAAATTTATTTTAGAACTTCTGAAAGGTCTAAAAGCAAACAGAAGGGAAAAAACTTTTTCTAGATTAAAATTCCCTGTTTGAAAATCTCCGACGACTTAAAAAGGAAATATAATGTGTTTTAGTATTTCATTCCACTAATTTTTGTTTTTTCACAAACTTATTTTTTTAAAAAATTTTCTCAAACAAAAAATGGATACTAAACACAAATATCATTGACATTTAACATCATTTAATGTATCCGACTGCCTTAAAATTGTGAATTTTGCCAAAAATTGTCAAATTTTTCTTATGATTTTATATTATAGGCCATCTTATATTAGCTTTATAAAAATACCAAGTTTATTATCTTCCGTTAGCAAGAACAAAAACTACAAGTGTTTTAGTAAAAGCAGATGTCATTACTTTAAGCAAGATGTCATACTTTAAAACGCGTTTTAATCGAAATGCGATTTTTTAAAAATAATCAAACGGGGTCAACGATAGCTCAAAAAATTTTGAAAATAATTAACTGAAATTTTTTCTTTAAGTTCTGTAAAATAGTAGAATTGTTTTAACCCTTCAGATTTATCAATCACTGTTTTATTACAAAATTTATAGTCCCTTATGTGAATATAATCATTGTTTTTTTTAAGCAATTTCATATAATAACTGAGAAAAAGTGCTCTAGTTTTTGTAAAAGAAAATATCACTTATCCTGACGGTCACTTCAAAAATGAATAACATAGCAACACATTTGAATCGCAAAATTGAAAATTTGTTCATAAACCTTTGGTACAGAATGGGCCGCATTAATGCTATTTTTTGTCAATTTTTACCTATTTTTTCCCAGTTTAGAAATAATAATTTCTTTTTCTCTTCTTAATTTTAGCAATTTTTCTTAAAATGTATTAAACAATTCTAAAAATAACAAAAAAAATCCCCATATCTTCATTTAAAAAAAAAAAGTTGTCGTAACCAGTCAGATACCTTAATAAAATATTCTCAAGGAGTTCTTTAAAGGCCTTGTTTTGTAATTATTTTTCCCAAATGCAAGAGCAATTTCATGGTGGCGCCATCTAATGACGGCACTCGCTACCAAATTTGGATGCTCAAATTAATTTTAATTCAAGCTCTCGTGGGATACTGAATACTTGCCGGGGTTTTATTTTTCCGAGAGCATCAAAGCTAAATTGATACTCTAGGGATTGTTTGTCAACATACAGATTCTGTTCCACAAAAATTTTTCAACGATCCCGACATAGCTTTGGATGCAATAGCCGTAACAAATAACAAACGGAAAAATGAGCTAATCTGAATTTATTAATCTCCCTTATTAATGAAATAATTTAAATTATGGTGTTATAAGACCCTCTCGTGATTTTAACATAAAGGATAAGAATTATGTATCTTTCAGAAACAAATAAGGTTGCAGACGAATTGGATCACAGATAATAAACCTTAATATAATTGACCTTTGGAACACTTCTTCTTTCGGAAAAATGGATATTCACTTGACTAACGTGTTTCCGTTATCAACAACTACTCACGTATTACTTCAGGTTGTGACGGATCTATACGCGCCCTTCCACTAATCCTCTAGGAAAATCTTTTAGCCCTGCATATTTAACCAATCTTCTCCTAAAAGAAGAAAACGTGATATGCAAATTAAGTTTAATATATATATTCCTTCTTCACGAGTTTGAGAGTGAGGGTATTGTGAGTAGATTAGACGTGAAGTGAATTGGCAGTAAAGAGTATACGCAAACAAAAAGTAAGAAAGCCAGAAGCTTAGATAACAAGAAAGTGATAAGATTAGCTAACCAGAAGTGTTAAAGTCAACTTGAATGCAAAAGAAGACTGCACGAGTTCAGGTAATGTGACCTTAAATTAAGTTGGTGTTTAGAGTGTTAAACTAATAGTGGGTCATTAAATACGTTAACTCTGTGTAAAGTAATATTAAAGGAGAAGAGCCGCAGAATTGAACATATTCTCCCCAAACGCAAATCTCGTCTCTCTCTCGCTCGCTCTATTATCTGAATTATCTTATTTAGAGTGTTATTTTTGTCTGAGTTGTGACTATAGTGATAAATAAAGTAATTGGAATTTATCATGTCGTATGATCCTTTAGTTCCTTCTACACCTTTAGCTGGGTCTCAGGGTAAAAGGGATTTAAACGAGTTTCAAGGTCACTTTATATAATCAATATCATTGAGATAATATGTTTCTTGTATAAAAAGGAGGCTCAGTTAAAACTTGATTTAACATCAAATAAAACCCCACGTTAGTTTCAAGGAAAACCTTGCGAGAAAGCCCAATGCGTGTTTACAAAAAAATTTCAAAATTACGGCTCTAACAGTGCAGAGAAAGAGAGAATATTAACGTCGCACTCTTCAGCTACACGAGGGCTTTCGGCGACGGACCTCGTAATTTTGAACCATGGTCAAGTGAAGAGCACAAGACCTGAGCTGGCACCCTCCCTCTTCTAACTACCACACCACACCAACGGGAGGACATTTGAGCTCTGCACAGATTTAACGTGCATCGCTCACCTACACGGCGGGTCTTCAGCGGTACTGGGCTCAAACTCATGACACGCCAGCCACCAGTCTGATACCTTGACCACTTGGCTACCGCGGCCACACACTAACATTGTAACACAAACTTATTAATATTGATGGATTGTTTTAGAGATGCTTTTGTAATAAGGTTAATCTACCTGGCAAAAGAACTTTAATACTTGCGTAATTGTCTTCTGTGCATAATTATTCCACCTAGTGGCGTAACGGAGGTTAGGGACCCCCTGCAAAGCCAGGTTTTGGGCCCCAAGTCCAAATACATCTTGAAGTCAGTCAGGCTTTGGACCCTCTAGAATCCTAGACCCCGTAATGCGGGGTTCGCAGGGGTGTACGTTACGCCACTGATTCCACCAATGAGTGGTTTATGTTGCACAGTGCGTTAGAGTCGGATTTTTCAGGTGATGCTGTTTTCATCATCGAAGGTGTTTTCAATCTGCACAATACTCACTTGTGGGCAACACCAATCCACACGCTGTACGTCCACATGCATTCCAACAACGTTTTTCTGCGATATTTTGGATTCCTCGTGTTGCTTCTAAAGGGGATATTTTTAAACAATCAATGTTTGGATTCGTATTATGAACTATTATGGTGACATTTATTACGTAATGTCTTTACTTGAAGGCCTTATTTATCCTACTATTGCTTATACGTAGTTGTTGTTGCTAATGCCATCTATACGATATCCACACGCTATCAAAGGAAAAGGTCGTCGGAGTCTGTCTCGCATGGTGAAGCAAAACCGGAGCCAGATAGTGGCTCAGCTGACAGCCCAATACAATGCAGGACCAAGTAGAATAGTATCGAAGCACACTGTTCAGCGGACACTGTTGGATATGGGGCTACGCAGCAAACGTCCCACTGGCGTGCCTTTGCTAACCAAGCGTCATCGCCAACTGCGCCTGCGCTGGACCCGGGAACATCGCGACTGGTCCATAGATCAGTGAGAGAGAGTTGTCTGGTCAGATGAATCACGGTTTGTCATTCATCACGCCGATGGACGTGTCAGGATACGCCATCTTCCAGGCAAACAGTGGCTCCCTCAATGTACAGTAGGTCATACACAGGCCGGTGGTGGCCGTATCATGCTTTGGGGGACGTTCTCTTGGGTGTCTCTGGGACCCGTGATTATGGTAGAGTAGACCATGAATGCTACAGGGTATCTGAACATCATTGCGGACCAGTTGCACCCTTATGTGGCCTCTTTTTTTCCAGCTGGAAATGGAATGTTCCAACAGAAGAACGCCCCGTGTCACAAGGCTAAAATTGTGTTGGAGTGGTTCCAGGAACATGATGCTGATTTCCAGTTAATGTCCTGGCCACCTAACTCAACGGATCTCAATCCGGTAGAACACATTTGAGATGTCATGGGACGGCAGCTCAGAGTTCAAAGACTACCAATTCGTAATATCTCGGATTTGCGTGACCGTTGCTTAAACATCTGGTACAATCTGCCTCCGGCCATCTACCAAGAACTTCTGGTATTAATGCCAAGGCGGGTTCAAGCTGTGTTGCGAGCCAAAGGTGGGCCAACTCTTTATTGGCAGGTGGTCATAATCTTTTGGCTCTTGAGTGTATATCTGACGGTGTCAGATCGAGGCCCACGAAATTCATTGCTACAAAGGGCTAGATGTACGTCTGTCGTTAGCCGTAGCTTTGAGTGCGGGCATGTGACAGTATTATTTGACTCGATTCCACCCGAATTTTGAAGAACACCCTGGAAGGTGGTCAGGGCCCTCCCGCTCTCTTCCCTTTCCACCAACCTCACGAGAGGACTTGCGGCTCGTTGAATATTTAGAGTACCCTCATGCGTTTAAGACTCTATACATTACAAACATTGTCTTTTCGAGATTCAAACCCAGGCCCTACAGCACAGCACAGTCAACTAACCTAGTCACTATACCGGATGGACAACAGTTATTTATATAGCAATCAATACTTTTTGATAAATTTTTCATATTTTAAAAATTCAATGCAATTGAAAAAGAAAAATATCGTGATGATATGCAAACCAAAGCTTTGATGACTGATTCGAATATTCTTAACTATTCCAGAACGTTTCATATAGAAGATCTGATAATGCATTAGAGATATGTTTTGCATAAAACATCAGTTAAAATCAGAGATTAACATAGAAATGTATATTTTCTCTATCAAATACAACTCTCAAAGGAATTCTTTTTAACAATACAGTTGCTGAAAAAAAATGTCTACGCACGATAGCAATTTTCTTTAAAGAATGTCAATTTTTAAATTTCTACTTGGGTAAATAAACGACAAATGTGGAAGTAATGGAAACGCCATCTTGAAAAAATTGCTGTTGTAAAATTAGGTGTATAAATAACACCAATTCCATGCTAATTGCTATATTTCGTGACAAAAAGTTGTTCCTCGGTTTCAAGGCTGTGCTCGGAAGAATTCATTTCTAAACCACCAAAGCCTTGCTTATTATATATCTATTGGAATGTTTTTTTTTAAAAAAAAACACCTTTTTTGACATTTACCAAAGCCAATATTAAATGTCTGGGATTAAAAATATTACCTAACAGGTTGATATTTAATATTTATATACAATTGCTTGGGATAAGCTAAAAGTTATATCAAATAAGTTCGTTTTAAAATTTATAACCATTTTACCAAACTTCCACTCCACACTAACGGGAGGACGTTTGAGCCTCGACAAATTAACGTGCATCAGTCCCCTCTGCACGGCGGGTCTTCAACGGTTTCAGATTCAAACTCACGACACGCCATGAGCCCGTTACCTTGACCACTAGGCTACCATGGCCGAAATATCGGTTGAGTGAGAGAGTGAGAGAATATTAATGTCGCACTTTTCAGCTACACGAGGGCTTTTGGAGACGGACCTCGTAATTTTGAACCATGGTCAAGTGACGAGGACGACAATTGAGCTAGCGCCCCTTCTTCTAAGTACCACAGCACACCAACGGGAGGACGTTTGAGCTGTCGGAAGATTTAACGTGAATCACTCCGCTACACAGTGGGTACTGGGCTTGAACTCATGACACGGCATCCACGAGTCCTATACCTTTATTACTTGGCTACCACGGCCACGGAATAGCAGTTGAATACATATCTTTACGGAAATCAAAACAAATAACAAAATGGAACAGTTTTGAGAAATTGTTCTTTGTTGATATGTGACTCTGGCGATGGACAATACAAAAGTAAACGAGGTTTTGCGAATACAAAAACGCAACAAAAACATAGAAACAAACGTTCACATGTAAAGAAAATCGAACATTTTTCACATGTTTCAATCTAATATATTAAAAAAAATACTTCCAGTTTAAAAATATGCAATTATTTATAGAGAAAAATTGATTGTGTATTTATTTTTCTACGATTTCCTTATCAAATTTTGGATCTTTGATTTAATATTTTTAAATTTCGTTATTCTTCTAGCATATCAATACGCAATCGTCGAAAGTATTTTTATCTTATTGCAAACAAAAGCACTTTGGTTTTAGAATGTTTCCATCTCTGAAACATCGTTTATTAATTTTGCATACCTTGACAAACAAAACGATGTTAGATGTGTTTATTCTGTCAAAACATATTTTATTCTAAATAAACATTACTTCGCAGTTTCCTTCTCCATAATGGAGAAGGCATTAATAAAAAATCAGAAACTTAAAAACCTTTTCGCTCTCGAAGATATGAATTTCAAATCATAACTCTTCGTCAAATATATATATTACTGTTTTATTTTAACTTTTTCTTTAAACACACACACCTATGAGATGAAAAAAGGTAAAAAGACTTTCCATTTTTCCTTAAAAGGATTTTGTTTTCATTTCTTCCGTTGAGAAAAATATCCGCAGAGTTTTATTTCTTGACTGATACAAATGTGACAACTGAAAGACTTGGAAATCTGATTAATATTGAAATGGATATCTGAGTTTTAAAAAAAAGATTGCATGAGCACCGCGTTTTTAAATTGGTCTTTTTATTGAGATGTATATGTATGTATTTCATAAAAGATGGATATGTTTTTGCTGAATTCGTACTATCCGACATTATCTACGATTCTGGTGTTTTTATAATAGTTGAAGCATGCTAAGAGTTCTTACTGAAGATTTGATATAAATAAAAATTGTCCCTCTAAGAGATTATTTTATCATTTTAATCCATTCTTGATTTTTATTTGATTCAGCGGAAATTTGTAATTTAAATTGGGCAAAAAATTAAAAGTTTATAAGAACACACAGTGTGACGGATCTATCCGCGACTATATAAATACCTTGGGGACTCTTCTGGGGAAAAATATTTTTATTCAACCAACTTTTGCCGACCAAGAAAGCGTGATTATGTAAAGGAAGTATATTATATAAATTCTGTTTTTGCGAATTTGATAGTTGGCAAGGGGGAGTTATCATAGAGTTTGCGAGTTAGTTTGTTAGTTGAAGATTGTATGATAGGTCTAAGAGGTCTTAGAGTTGTCCAGGAAAACGGATTACGAAAAGTGGATCCGACGACATTGATCAAATCCCGGTAAAGATCTCCTGCAAGATTCAAGTGCAGGATCCGCTGCATAAAAAGTACAGGTATCGCGAGCTAGTTTAATTAGAAATTAGCTTATTAGTGTGCGACGTAGTTTATATTGAGCGTATTTAAGCTATCGTAGATTCAGTTGAGGGTCCGTAGTGTGAATGTCACCTCCGCGCTTTACTATTTGATTGCCTATATTAATTAGTTTGTTATTGTGTCTGATTGATATTTTGGTAACAATAAATTAATTAGACTGAAATCATGTATATTGCCCATTCAGTTTCTTCCACACACCTATCCGGGCTTGCGGGTAGACAAGGGTTTCAGAGGCCAGCAGGAACCGACCGGTACTACAACATATCTAGATACATCTATTAAAATATCTATCATTTCACGGTCAGAATATTTGGTTATTTGGTGTGATAGATAAAAATAATTAATTTTTATTATATTATTATAAAATCATATACGCCGTATATTAGAATCCAAGTCGCTTCAATTCTAAGCCGCACCCCAAATTCTCAAAATGTTTTGGCGAAAAAATGTTGGCATCGGTTCGAAGCTGCACCCCCAATTCTCTACGCGTTTTTGAGAAAAAATAAAATATTAAATAAAAGGTTCATCGATATCCAATATTTAAGAAATTTGAGGGAAAAAATTGGGAAAAAAAGTTAATAATTATATAATTTATTTTTCTACTATTAACAACTTTCAAATACATACAGGAACCTATAATTACTCTAAATATCAGAATCATGTTTCGAAAATTATTCGTCTCTCCCATTGGCACAGCTGATCTCAGAATTGGTGCCGTTGTCGCCATTTTCCCTCACATTAACGCCTTCCGTGTCATCCAATGCATTGGTTATGAAAAGTTTCTTAAAAGAATGTGTTATAGAAGAATATAAAAGAATTATTAAAGACTGTTGAACATTTACAAGCAAAAATGATATCATTTTGCTTACGCCATCGACGTATATTTGTTTCATCCGTGGGCTTTGTTTCCGATTTTCTACTTACAAAATTGCCACCCTTTTCATACTCGCATCGTAGTGAACTCGTCTTGATGCTATTACCGATATCTTTGATGTTTAGGTGAATAAAAGAAAGCATATACAAAAAGATTTCCTAAATACGAGCAGCCAACGATGCTTAGGATAGACCTATCATTGGCGATAAACTGCGAAGCAGTATAAGTCATCGATGCAAGTAATCAAAGAGGGCGGAAGGCTACATTTTTCCTTTCAAAAAGAGGGTAAACTTAATTTTCCCTATCCAACAAATGTTTTGCCTTTGATTCTAAGCCGCACCCGATTTTCAGTAGCATTAACACAAGGAAAATATTGCGATTAAATTTAAGAAGATACGGTATATCTTAGCGGAAGACCCTTAGAACTATAAGGCATTTTCTTGGAACCTCCCTCTATACACACACTTAAAAGAAATTCTCTTAAAATAATATTTAAATTAGATCCACACTTGCTATAGGTACTTTATGTAAATGCAATTATATATATTTGGCGTGCTGTTTCACTTTGGTACATGGTCATTTATTTCTCTTTTGGTTAGCATTCTTACATGTAAGTTTTTGCTTAGTTTTTCCTTAACAAAATTATTTTTTATGTTCATCTTTTTGTAAGAAACCTTTCCTTTCATATTTTAATTTTATTTTACTGTCTGAGGCAAAATACACATGTGTTTGTTTTCGGCCTAACTTATCAATTTGGCTCTGTTTTTTCGATTATGTCGAAAATTTATGCTGAACGGGGAAGGAGGATCCGTAAAGTATACTTAACTCTAATTTTGCTGGTCCTAATTCAGCAACAGCTTTAGAAATCATAATAGGTCTCCATTTTAGTCCGTGGACTCTTTTGGTTTCTTCCATTTTAAAATTCTAACTTTGTTTCCCGTCATACATACGTTCATTGAAATCTAGTACAATATACATTTCTAACATTTGTTGTATAGTTATGTTTCTTAGAATCTGGTTTCTATCTTTTAGCTTTGTTGGCTGTACAATTTTGTCATGTTATTTTTTTTATTATACTATATACACTGCTGGTCACCGTAAATGCAACACCAAGAAAGACAAGAGATAGCACAACAAAATGTATTTTGCAGATAACATGTTGACCAAGTATCAAATGATTAAATTGATAGACTTCTGTGAAGTGTGGTTCCTGCCAGAATCAGTAGCCAGAGTAGCCGCCATTGTTAGAGATGACCGCTGCCACACGCCTCGGCATTGATTCAAAGAGACTTTGGATGTGTTCTTGGGGTACAGTAGACCAAGCAGCTTCCACGCGTTGCCAAAGTTGATCTGGTGTGGCAGCTATGGGTGTTATCTGGGTCAATCGTTGAGAAACCATGGACCACATGTTTTCTATCGGCGAAAGATCCGGAGAGTGAGCCGGCCAGGGAAATAATTCTATCTGGTGATTGACGAAAAACCTTTGGACAATGCGTGCCACGTGTGGTAACGCATTATCCTGTTGAAATATGGCTGTGGCCAAGCCCGGACGGTAAGGAAGTACAATTGGCTCCAACACCTCGGAGATGTAGAGCTGGTTGTTTAAAGTACCGGCAATGCGTACTAGAGGAGTGCAAAAGTGATATCCAATACCGCCCCATACTATAATACCCGGTGCAGGACCAGTGTGGCGGTGAATAACGCAGCTGTTCAGCATCCTCTCTCCACGGTGACTCCAGACTATAATCCGATCATCGTGGTGTTGCAGACAGATGCGTGACTCGTCAGTAAAGACAACTCCATTCCATTCTGCCGTCCACATCCTTTTTTCATCGCACCATTGGCGGCGGAGACGTCTGTGGTTCTGCGTCAAGGGTAGACCAAGCAATGGACGTCTTGCGGACAGACCACTCTGCTGTAAACGGCGTCGAATGGTACGCTCAGATACTGAATAATGCGTTACAGACTCAATGTGCTGGGCTATGGTTCGTGATGTGACTGAGCAATCCGTCACTGCCATGCGCACAATTTGCCTGTCCTCACTTAAAGTGGTGCACTGAGGTGGATGCGATCGACCACGTCGGTCCGTGGTACCCTCCTGCATCCAACGGTCACATATCTGCATTACAGTTGTTTGGTTTCGTCCAAGACGACTACCGATTTACCTGAAAGATAATCCACACTCTCGGTAGGCCACTATCCTTCCTCTGTCGAACTCGGATACTTGATTAAAAGCTGATCGCGGTTTCCTATGAGACATAACTGATCGTTTTTTGAAAAAACCACAATAAAAACACAATCGCCGAACTTGAAATCGTCGAAATCTCCAAGCCTTAAATAGCGCTTTGAGGTGGCGTCACAGGCGTGCGTGATGTGTGTCTGCACTGAAATTCTAATCATTTGCATATCTCACCTCCGCTAATGCATGTTGTAAATTTCATGTTATTTGCGTGCTTCCTTCAGGGTGTTGCATTTACGGTGGCCAGCAGTATATATATATATATATATATAAAGTATTGTATTTATTATTAAAAATTGTAATCTAATTTTAGTATAATTTGCTCATTAATAATATCGATTTGTGGTTAAAGAGAGAGAGAGAGAGAGAGAGAGAGTATCACCCACTCATGAATTATATTTAGAAACTGGGATATGTGCTGGTATTTTTTACGCAAACTTTCGAAAGAAACTATCTGCGGACGCATTTCACATTTTTTTATGTAGCCACTCATGTTGAAAAAGATTTTTTCCTTAAATGCATTGTTCCGAATGGCATTAAATTGTTTAAAGCTGTATAAGAAATCCTATGTATTTTACATGAATTTGCAACCTAAGACATTGGAGCTGTTCTTTCTTAAATTTAGATTTTAACGTCGAATCTATTGATATGTCGGTGGTTTACTTTCCTTCATTATATGTGAGATTTTCTCTCCACAAATGAAAAAAGGGTGCATTTTCCATTAGAAATCTATTTAATTTTGTAAAACATTGCACTAAATAGCATAAAACTGTTTCGATGAACCTGGGATTGTGCAAACAAAAGAATATTCACAATCTAGTATAGAAAAAAGGTTTAAATATTCTTTTATTATAATATAATTATAGTTTAAAAGGTAATGCTAAAGAGAACGTTACTGTGAGTGAGTGAGTGAATATTAACGTCGCACTGTTCAGCTATACACGAGGGCTTTTGGAGACGGACCGCATAATTTTGAACCATGGTCAAGTGACGCGGACGACACCTTAGCTGGCACCACCTCTCCTAACTACTACAACACACATCGGGAGGACGTTAGAACTCTTGACAGATTTAACGTGCATCTCTCCCCTACACGGCGGTTCTTCAGTGGTACTGGGCTCGAACTCATAACAAGCTAGCGATGATCCAATACCTTGACCACTTGGCTACCGTGGCCACATAGAAAGTTATTATATATAAATAAAGTTTTCAGTTTTTTAATGACTTTGATAGGCTGTGGTTATACTAATTTCAAAGAGAACTTGAATCCATTTCACATGCACATCTATAAGTTTCTTATCGATATGTTATTGTTACTCGTGGAAACCCAGGGTATGGCTTGTGGAACACAGATATTAGACCACTGATATGTCTGAAAACTCCCCCCCCCTTATAAGTTAATATGAGAAATTAATGTAGTATATTTATGAAATTCATACTCGAAATAACTTCGTTTTCATGATGCGTTAAAAATAATTAAATAGTAAGAAATAAATTCATTTACGAAATTTTATCACCGCGTTTTCATACTAATTACCATATTTATATAGACTTAATCTAATTACTATATGCAAAATTATATATGGAGACTAATTACTGTACTCAAGTCCTTCACTGAGTAAACCCTAAATGCAAATTACATTTCTCCAGAGATATACAAAAGCACGATATGGTTTTGTAATTCTAATCCATTACACCATAAAATCCTTAGCGAATATACAAATTTGGTAGGGAAACGAATTCTTAGAACATAATAATGCAATAGCTTAACACGTAAAGAAGAAATATTCAAAAATTCACACCATTTTCTATGGAATATAAGACGGAAAAAATGTTTTAACGAAATTACCGCGTTTGATAAAAATACCTCATGTCAGTTTTTTTTTCAGACAAGAGTGTCACTTTTAATAATGAACGCGAAAAAAGTCTTTATTTTGCTTGACAAAATAAAGAATCTGATCATTCATTAGGATTTCTGATCTAATTAGCTTCAAATAACTCGTTGAAAAAGCAATGGCTTTATAACTAGATTTCTTTCAACTCAGTAAAGATTCTATTATTTTTAAAGGAGCACAATAAAATAAAGTTTATTAATAAAATATAATTTGGAAATGAACAGCATGTGGTACTATTTAATTGTTATTATTATTTAATTAAAAATAAAGATTTCCTTTTGCAGTTTTTTTATGTTCCATCAAGGAAATATTAAATTTTCTGTTTTATGAAATGCAAACTAGATGGCGCATGTCCAGGTTTTCAACACTCTCGTTTCAGATTGGCTTCCGCACAAGAACAAGTGCAAGTTGTAGCACTGTTTATCGAATTTAAATCTGAAACACATGTACAGTGCAAATAACGCATCATCGCAGAGGAGTTAAGTGAGTGATTATTAACATCGCAATATTCAGCCACCTGAGGATTTTTCGCGAAGGACCTCGTAAATTTAAACAATGGTCAAGTGAAGAGGACGGCAACTGAGCTGACACCCCTCTCCTAACTTCCAGAACACACCTACGGGAGGACATTTGAGTTCTTGACAGATCGCATCGCCCCCCATACACGGCGGATCTTCAGCGGTACTAAACTCGAAAGCATGACACGCCGGCCACGAGTCCGTTACCTTGACCACTTGGCTATAGTGGCTACACACTAGTGTTTGGAAGTTAGAAAAAGTTCTCTGTGTGTCAGATGGAAAGAGGACGTCCAATAGCGTGGACACTTAGATCTCTCTAGATATAACACTTTTAAACTTCTTTGAGGGATACTTGAAAAATATTATTTACCAATCCTCAATGAGTGACACTGATGAAAGGAAAAGTCGAAGTACAGTGGTCATTCAGGATGTTGATCTTGCAGTGCTTCCTAGAATAAGGAAAGAAATCTCTAATAGACTCAATGTGTTGTAGGCATCTAATGGTGCGCACTTTGAAATAATGCAATAAAGCGTTGAAAAAAGTTTAATGCGATATGGTACCCTAAAAATCCTCAAACAATCGAAAATTTTTTATTGACTTATTTGATACCACGAATCTTTATAAACATTCCTGCAAAATTTCAAAGCTTTACCTGCATTTTTTTATCAAGTTATGGAGCAATAAGTGATGCTGGACTACCACCCCCGCATTTCAGATCATCTACTAGAAAAAAGCCCGATAAAAAATGAAATAATATAAGAGGTGTGACCCAATGTAATAAAGGGACACGAGGGGAATGGGTTTTTAACTAAGTCTACTATTTAATTAAACACATTTATTGGACAAAACCAAACATTAATATACATAACTAGAGAACTTATTACAATTAAAAGGGATCGGAACGCATGCTCATACGTCCGTACAGTTTGGAAGCTTGGCCATCACTGGAGATAGTTCAAGCCGCAACAGGGCATGAGTCTTTCTGCTGTTTATATGTGAGGAGGGGGGTTACAATAATTATTTTTCTACCGCGCGTGAATCAGACTGTCATTATAGATGCAGTAACATATCATTTCAAGAAGGAATTGTGCAATTCAAGCAAATATTCTACTTTGTGAATTGTTTATTGAAGGGCAAATGGATTTTGTCAAGATTTAAAAGTTGTGTGTGCTTTTATATTATTATTAGGAATGAAATTAAAACTTCAAAACGGTTCTCCCAAAGCACAAATACTAAATCTTATATTGATAACTCAGATAATTAAAAATCTAATTCGCAAGAATAGCAAAACTCTCCCATTTTTATATATTTGTTTTTGGTGATATATATGTATCCCATGTGTGTGAAACACTTTTATTATTAAAATATTTTAAGATATTTATTTAAGCAAATGCACACATAAAATTCTTAGATTTTGATATATTTTACCTATAAATTGTTATTTGATTTTGCTTTCATTCGTGTACAATATTTAACATGCGAAGGCTTTTAAAATCATGGAAATAAAAAATAAAGTCATAAACATCTTTTGTACATGTTGTGCATTAGTTCTGAGCATGGAATTAGCTCCGAAATGTGTGTATTTATTTTTTTATAATTATTAAAGTTTTATGAAATATTGTGATCTTTCATTCGTTTTTTTTCCATATATTCATTGTGGCAGTATACTGTTTAATTGTTCTACATATATGCAATTTTTTACGGTAAGCGGTTTTAAGTAATAATATTCGATGAATGCTATTCATGGAATGAAAACTTCAAACTCATATTTCTCCATGTTGAACTTTTGTGCATATACTATTATTCAAAACGCCAACTATTTTGACGCCAACTTAGTTTCATCTCCTTTGTTGTAACAATGTAACTGTTAAAACAATGACCAAAGTTGCCGTCAAAAATCTGTTTTTTAGCCAAACTAGCAAAATCGGGAGTGCATTGTTACAGCAATGTAGACAAATCATGTATATGTATATATATATATATATATATATATATATTATATATATATATATCTTGTTCAAATTTTCAATCATTGGTTATTTATTTTCTATTCATTTTTGAAAGCATCTGCATCAGTGTTATGTGGTTATAATGAGTTGAAAATACGTTATCATTTTCTTCAGTATATTATAGGAAGATATCTGGATTTTTATTTAACAAGCAATGATTTTACAATAACAAAACAAATTTCAGTTGTTTCGGAAAGTTAAATGATTTTATTTTTTATGATTGATACCATTTTATAACTTAAAAAGTTAATTAAAAAATATTTAACTTTTTCAAAACAAAATTTACTTAAAAATTGTTTAACTGAATATTTTGGTTTATGTAAATCTGATTCATAAAGATAAACATGTATTGCACAAAGAAAATATACCCCCACGCACACCATTTCAAACATTTACGTTAAAAATAACTTAAAGCGGTTTAAAAGACTGCAGAGAAATATACTTTTTAAGAAATGCATTACTGAAAAATTTCCAAGAATTCTAAAATTTTACTGGGAAAAAAATTCACATTAAAGTGTTACGTTCGAAAATGACCCCCCATTGACTTAAAATAAAAGAATTGAAATAGAATGTTCCTATCTCTCTGAGAAACCTTTCAAAGTCTTTTATACCTCCTCTCAAAAGTGTATTTCTACGAAACTTATTCAAAGCATTTCTATGAAACCATTCAGCGGATACTAAAAATAGATATCACTGATAGATCCAGATTTAGAAAAGGATTGAGAAATGGAATGCTCATCTTCTCTTGAGCAACCCTTTCAAAGTGTTTTTTACTTCTTCCAAATGATGATTTTAAGAATGTATTCAAATTTAATGGAATGAGATAACACAGATAATTTTCAACACGCTTTGATGGATACAAGGCTCTCTTTTAATGAATTTTATTAGATATATAAGAAAATCTTAGAGAACCGTCTAACAAATTATTAGTTTGAATTTGTTGATTTCATTCGTTATTGTTGAACTCTCATTAGGTAGAATTTTTTATTATTGCTCTATTAAGTCATTAAAAGCATTCAAAAAAATTAATTGAAAATAATTTGATATTTCTCCCTCAGATTTAGTTCAAAATATACATAAGCTTCTACTCAGCCTTGTATAGAAACAAAAGTAGGCACACACAAAAACACATAGTAATACACACACGCAAACACAAATGTACACATACATACACATGATAATACAGACATGGACACACGCACGAATATACACATTCACATGAAGTGGTGCATATCCGAAGGACAGAACCCGCAACCTTCGGTTCCGTGAGCACGTAACGTACCACAAGACCAAAAAGATCACTTCAGTCCGGAGGCTGTTTCTGGATTATATAGGACCACCGCTACACTACTCTCCCACCAGTGAGTCCGCGAATAAGGGAACGAACGATTTAATTTTTTCAGCGAGCGTGTGAGTTGTTGCTGTTGCGTCAAGGGGGCCTAACGGCTTTGATTGCTGCGTCAAGTGTGTCTGACGGCTTTGGTTGCTGCGTCAAGTGTGTCTGATGGCTTTGGTTGCTGCGTCAAGTGTGTCTGACGGCTTTGGTTGCTCTTGCGGTGGGTAGATGGTGCCACGACAGCTGCACGAAGGTTTTGTTCTTCTAAGTTCAGCGTCAAGGTCACCATTGAGGAGGATAGAACTTGATACATTCGATTCGTAAGCACGTAACCTACCACTAGACCAAAATGATCACTCTTATCCAGAGGCTGCTACTGGCTTGTATAGGAACCACCACTACACACACATGAACACTTGGAAACCCACATGAAAACATACACACACATAGATACACACGCATATACGGAGATACACACTGTGACGATTTGGAAAATTGATGAGTAGCGTGAGACTTAAAAAATTAAATTATTGATTTATTACGTCCACAGATATTTATTGCAATATTTACAGTTAAATACAAGTTATTCAAACTACTGAATATTTCAGTTCCACAGAATATGTTATTGGTGAAGGAGGAGGCAAACACCACATTTCTTGTCGAGTGTTTCAGGCGGACTGACCCTCTCCACTCTCTTGTTTGCGGCGGTTCCTTCTTACACCTCGAATTTCACCCGAGGTTCGGCTCACAGGTGGAGTGTTGTTTTTCTCATTGTCATCAGTTATCAAGGCGAGGTCAGATGAAAGAGCCCCACAATATATATATATATATATATTTTATATATATATATATATATGAAGCCCAGTGGCTGAATGGTTAGTGCATCGCGCTTCCACACCACAGGTCCGAGGTTCAAACCCCGGGCTGGGCAAGGTTGACTCAGCCTTTCATCCCATCAGTGGGTCGATAAAATGAGAACCAAGCTTACTTGGGGACCAAACACTGGGGGTTTTGCTTCAGACTTACCACCTGATCGGAACATCTGCTCATGCACCCCAGCGCCCAATGGTCACGTATACTGAGATGGGCACAGTAGGCCTTGAGCCCTCATGGGCTGTTGCGCCACTGAGTTTGAGTTATATATATATATATATTAGGGGTGCACATGTGCGTGATAACGGCGTTCCGCTATCTGCCTAGGGAAGCCTATCTTGCAGCTGTGAGGTGAGAAAACATTACAACACACACACACATGGGGATGTACACACATACATGAAAATACATACATGAAGATACACACACACATACAAACACACATATGCATGGGGATACACGCACATACACATGGATATAGACACACATACGTGGTGGAACACATACACACATGGAGTCATGCACACACTTGGACACACACACATGAACACACACACACGTACATGGCGGCACACACACATGAACACATACACATATGAACACACACACACACACGTGAAGACACACATACACATGAAGACACACACACACATGAGGACACACACACGCATATGAAGGCCCACACACCTGAAGAGACACATTCTTGGACACATACACACATTCGTGGACACACACACACATTCGTGGACACACACACACGTGGACACACACAGACATGGAGATTCAGACACACAAATGGATACATATGAAAACACAAATACACTTGGAAATGCATGCACACTACACGTTGTCTACAATTTGTATTTGCTAGATATAGCAGCAACTCCTAACACAATGGTAGGATATTTTCCAATTTATATAATATATAAAGTGCTTTATCTATATTAAAATTCTGTATTTCGTAGTAAGAACTTTTAATTAAGATTATGTTTTATTCATAACAATGCTATTTAAGTTATTTTAACAAAAAAAAAAAAGCACACTCAAGCAAACAAATTTTATCTGTACTTCTACCATGATTCGCACAAAGAAAATCCTAAAAGTGAAACTGTAAAAATCTCGCTTTACAACATTAATTTACATCGAAGACACTAAAAAAACTTATATTTTTCTTCCAGCAGATAAAAGATAAATACGGTGGTAATAATTCGCCATCTTGGAATATTCCCCGCTAAAATTAAGTGGAACTTTCTCCTCTATAAAAATAAACTACGAGGAACTGCTTGTTACGTTAGTCGAATCTCGGCGTCTTCGGGGAATAAAATATTTCATTGTTTAATTATTCACACTCTTTCGCTTGTTAATTGCAATATTCCGTGAGAAAAGGTTGTTTCCAACCGTCCAGTCCAAACTTGAAGCGTTAAATTTTTAATGCACTACAGCCTCGTATATGGAGTCTTCGTGTTTTAGTGGCTATTTTTTTTTTGTTTCGCGACATTTACCAAAATTAATATAGGAGGTGGGATTAATAAGGATTAAAGTTGTTTATGGAATGTTTTTGTGCCCATATATTGCAAAGTGTGTGCATGAAAAAAAATATTTTTTTGCATTTCGTATTATACTTATTTTTAAATGTCTTAAAGCTCCTTCAGCTTATCCACTTGAATTTGCTGAACCATTGTTAATTATAAGTAGAATTTGTTTTATTCAACCAAATTTGGGTAGCTTTATTTATTTGATTATATTTAAGTACCCTCGAAAAATTATAACAAAAAAGAATGCTTATGTATTTGTTTTTAGTTAAAGTTATATTACAACTGTTTAAGCTTAATGCATATGGATTTTATTTACTAATATTTAAAACTGTTTAGATAGAACTTACTGTTTAAGAGGTTGAAAGGCTTTTTAAATATACACTCGTGGACAAAACAATTAGCGCACCAAGAAGGAGTCGTCAAAATGAAACGAAATTTTACATACGTAATGACTACTTTGATATAAGTAAATGATTAGAAAATCAAAGAAAAGGTATTATTTATTGCAGAGAAAAAGGCAAAAGAACGAAGGATTTAATACCCTGTTGAACCCCCTCTAGCGCGAATGCACGATACGATACGATCGGGTATTGAGGCATACAAGTTCTGTATGATGTCTTGAGACACTTCGTTTCCTATTTGCTGTAATCATGCCTCTAGTTCGTTCAAACTCGTGGGATGCCCAACTTGCCGTCTCAAATGATCCCAGATATACTCGATTGGAGGCAAATCTGGGGATCGGGCAGGCCAAGGAAGGGTAGTAACAGTGCGGAGACAGTCTTGCGACACCCTTGCCATGTGAGGCCGAGCACTGTCTTGTTGAAAAATGGCCCCTGGGAGCTTTTGCATGAGTGGCAACACATTTGGTTGCAGGATGTCATGGACATACCTCTGGGCTGTCATGGTGCCACAGATCAATATTAGGGGTGACCAGGTATTGTAGGCAATGATACCCATACCATCACACGAGCTGTGGGAGTGGTGTGTCTCTGTAAAGCAAAGGCAGGATTAAGAACACACGAACACGATTGTCATCACTGATGAGTTTGAATCTGAATTCGTCGCTAAAGGTGACCTGGTTCCATTCCGCTGCAGTCCAGTTTCCTCATGCGCAGCACCACTCCAAATGAGTGGGCGTCAAGGGCAGCACACGTAATGGCCGCCGCGATCCCAAATGTCCTTCAGCCAGGCGCCTTTGTATGGTTAGAGAAGACACAGGGGCCCCTAGTGAAGGTGCCACCTGTGCCTGGATGGCGGCCGATAAAGCATTTGGCTGTACGCGTGCATTTCTTACGATGTGGCGGTCTGTCAAGGGCGTCTTGAGCCTGGTTTTCGTGTAAATGACATCTCTCGGATCCACTGGTCCCAAGACCTCCTCACAACACAATCAGAGCGGGCTAATTGACGAGCTACTCGCCTAGCTGACCACCCAGCTTTCATGATGCCGATTATTCTCCCCCTCTCAAACTGCGACAGCTGCTCATATTGTCTTCGAAAACGGCGTAATGGCATGTCTACCTCAGTCTTTCCTTTGTAAACGATTCAGCACATTCAATCAAGCTTTGGTTACCTGTTTTATACTCCACGGAGAACGACGTTAAGCGCCCTCTACCGGCTATACGTAATGCGCAATCACGCTGCATTTCTAATCATTTGCATATCTCCCAAACATGTACCTTCATGCCAAGTTTCGTTACGATCCCGCAATTATTTCTTAGTGCGCTAATTTTTTTGTTCATGAGTGTATTACAGTTTTTTTACTTAAATCTACAACATCAATAAACAAATAATTCTACGAATTACTTCCTTACGATTATGATTATTATTAAAAGATGTACTTATGTGTCCTTTAATAATAATCTTCCAAAAGATAGATACGCTTTACTAAGTTAAATAAACAAATTATTCATGAAAGATGTTAATTACTTTTAACAATATAATCCGATTATATATATATATATATATAGGATTTAATGCATTTTTATGCTGGGAAACCCAAATATTTTAATGCATTATAAAAATAAGAAAACTTTCTCTAGCCTTTAGCATTTTCAATATCTGTAAATATTAAGAGTTAACCCCTTCCAGGCTAATTTTATTTATGGATTATGGATCAAAAATGTCCATTTTTTTAAATGCTTTTTTTCAAACATAGATATATTTTTAAAGATAATAACTCTATTTGCAATTAAAAAATTTCCAAAAATTGTTTTAAAAAATCTACTTAAATAAATGAGTAATTTATCTGTACAGTTGGCTCTCTGTATGGCAGAAATCATTAGATTTTTGTGTCATTAAATATTAATATAAATTTTATATAATACCTAGCTATTATCTTGAATTATAAATTTAATTTACATATTTTAACGATTTATGTAAATACATAAATCGTTATGCAATTATTAATCAAAATTTGATCGAGTATAATAAATACGAAAACACGGTAATACACATAACCCGACATCACAATCTGGATAATAGAGAATCTTGTTTCTCTTCTTATCTTCTTATCTTTACTGACTCTCTTTGAGCTGCGAATTATACTGTCGTGTTGGATTAGTTTTCTTCTCTGTTGGGGGAATGTAGTCCACAAAGTGTCTTTCCGACAAATTTGAAGGAGGGTGTTCAGCAGAAGGACGTTCTCTTTTTGCAGAAAATTCCACGGAATAGTACTTTTCCATTATTTGAAACCAAAAGAAGCACATGTGAAATAATTTGGGGGGGGGGGGACCGATTGTACAGTGCAAATTTTTTCACAGTGCCCGAACTACACTCGAGATGAACCCTCAAGTTACGCTTCGCCTGCCCGAGCTCAGCTCATGGAAAGCTTGGAATGGGTTAAGTAGAAGAAATATTTTTAAAATCTATTAACAAAATTTTTGTTTTGTTGAGATTTATCTACTCGTTTAATTAAATTTATATTTGAATTACATTGCGAAATATTGATGATGGACTACCCAATTTTTAAAAGTCTTTACAGAACAGTTCATTCTTCACATTTTCTCATTATTTAACATGGGAAATTCCTGATATTCGCTTAGAAGCCCTTGTTATACCGGACTGCGATTTCTGTGGAAATCAGTTTGTAGTTGGGTCGAAGATTATGTGTGTGTGAACGTTAAAAGAATAACTTGAAAAATACTGCTTATTTAATTCTATTATGCTTCAATGATTAGTTATTTATGTACTTGGCGCCTTTTGAATTTGTACAAATGTCATTGGTGACAGGCCTCGCAATTTTGAACCTCAATCAAGTAAGATGAATACTAGCCTCTCATTTACCTGATTTGCCCACCATGCTGAGGATTTTGACCTATGATGGAATTAATGTGCGTCTGCATGTCTACATGGTGGGTCCTTAGTGGAACGAGAAACTCAACAGAAAGAATGCCAGTTTAGAGTGACCACTTGGGTATTGCAAACATCAGAGATTTGCAGTGATCATGGAAGATGCTCATACACAAGAAATATATCCAGCCATAAGTTGTGACGGATCTATATGCGGCTCTACTAAACACTTTATGACTCTTTTAGGAAAATATTTATTTCAACCAATTTTCATCGAGTAAGGAAGCGTGATTATGTAAATGAAGTACATTATATAAATTCTGTTTTCGCGAGTTTGTGTGCTGGCATGTTGGAGTTGGCGCGCAGGAGTTAACATAAAGTCTGAGAGTTAGTTGTTAGTTGAAGACTGAAAGAGAGTGGAATTGGTTAGGAAGTCTTGGAGTTGTCCAGGAAAAAGATTACAGAACGTGGATCCAATGGCATTGATCAAGCCGACAGAGATCACGTGCAAGTTTCCAGTGTAGGATACGATGCATAAAAAGTACAGGTATTGTGAGCTTGATTAAGTAGAAGTTAGCTGATTCATGTGTAACGTAGTTATATTTGAGAGTATTTAAGCTATCTTAGATTCAGTTTAGGGTCTGTAGTAGTATCCCCGTGTTATAGAATCTCACCTCCACGCTCTACTGTATAATCATTTACTTTAATTAGATTGTTATTGTGTCTGATTGAAATTTGAAACAATAAATTAATTAGATTGAAATCATGTCTGTGGATCATTCAGTTTCTCCCGCACACCTAGCCGGGTTTACAGGTAGACAAGGGGGTTTAGAGTCAAGCAGGAACCGACCCCTATCACAAAGTTTCTTCATAACCATAATCACTAGCCTACCACGGTCACCCTTTACGAATTAAGATATACGAGGTGTGACACAAAAGAAACGAGACTGCTCCAATAAATCATTGTATTTACAGAATTCGTTCTCCGTGACATTATCACCTTCAAAGTAGTCCTCTTCATCATTCACACACTTCTGCACTCGGGGCTGCCATTGCTGGTAACAGTTCTGGAACGAGGTTTTTGGAAGTCTTTTTAGGAGATTCTCTGTTTTTGCCTAAATCTCGTCAACTGAGGGTAAAATGGGCAGCACGATTTAACTGTAGGAAATAAAAAAGTAGCATGTGGGGCCAAATCAGGTGAATAAGGAGGATTCCCCACACAATACTGGTTTTACTGTTAAGAAACTGCTTGACTGATAGGACCGTGTGAGCAGGTGCATTGTCCTCATGCAACACCACCTATCCATCACTCCACAACTGTAGGGGTTTTATCTTTCTTAATTTTTTTCTTAAATCTTTTTATTATTTCAGTGTAGTAGTTTTGATTAACAGTCTGACTACTTGGAACACACGCAATCATTACAATACCATTAAGGTCGAAGAAGACACTTAACATTGCCTTGAATTTTGATTTTGACATGCATGCTTTTTTTGGATCTTGGGGATCCTGTAGACTTCGCCTACATCGACTGGCACTTACTTTTTGGGTCATAGGTAAAAATCCATGTCTCATCCATGTTTCAACAGATTCCAATAAATTTGGCTCGTTTGCAATGGGCTCTAATATGTCCACACACGTCTTTACCGCACTGTTTTTGGTCATCGGACAGAACTTTTGGAACAACCTTCACTCAAATATTTCTCATGTGTCATTTAAAATGTGTCGAACAGCTTCTCTGTCCAAGTTAACCAATTCCATCACCGCACGAACTTCTAATCTACGGTCACGCAGGATCCCATCACGAACTTTGCCAATGTTTTGGTTTGTAATCGCTCACTTTGGGCACCCAGCATGGTCATCTTCTACACTATCCCTTCCCTCCTGAAAACCGTTTATGACGGATCTATACGCGTCTGTAACCTCTTGGGAACTCCCCCTTCTGGGGAAATAATTTTACCAACCAACTTTCCCCGAAGGAAGAAAACGTGATTATGCAAATTAAGTATATTATATAAATTCTGTATTCGAGTTTTGAAAGTTAGTTGGTGAGTGGAGGATCGTTAACTTATTAAGGGCAAATCTAAGTGTATCAATTGAAGAAATCCAAGAGAGGATCACTCGGAGGTGATCGAATCCAGTTTAAGGTTACCGTTCAAGGCCCAAACAGTTGGACTTCACAAGAGTACAGGTATCGTGATCCTTGTTTAAATGGAAGTTTAGCTTATTAGTGCGCGGCGTAGTTGATATTGAGCTTGTATAAGTTATCGTGGAATCAGTTGAGGAACCGTAATATTATCCGCAAACGAGTCTAGCCTTCACGCTCTGCATACTGATCAAATTTCTTAGTTGGACTATTATTGTGCTTGTTTGATATTTTGTGTCAATAAAATAATTAGAGTGAATCATGTCATATTCCGTTCTTCCCACACATCTAGCCGGGGCTGAGAGTAGACAAGGGGGCTAGAGGAAAGTAGGGACCAACAAGCATTACACATTTAGGCCAATCGAACACACATGTATGAGGCAAAGTTTTATCACCATAAGACTCAGTTAACATTTCAAATGTTTCCTTAACTGATTTCTTAAGTTACACTAGAAACCTGATGTTGATTCACTGTACAGTTTTTAAACATTTTTTCGGCGGAATGCAGTTGCACGTGTTCATTCAATGACGCAGTACTTCCAACTGGAGAGATCGATTAAGTCAAAATGTCTACATGGTTAGAGGAGATGTGTGAGATGACGTAACTAAAACAACTGTTGCCAACTCCACTCTTTTTACAAGCTACATACTTAGTCTCGTTTTTTTTCTGTCACACCTCGTATGCTTAAGAAGTTCGACATATTATATTATCAATGAATTGTGCTATGTACTTTGAAAATACCGGACAACCTTAAATTGATTTGGTACTTAATTCATAAAAGTATCAACAATTCCTGCTCTTGCAATTGTTTTATCCAAAATTATCTTTACTTTTACGCATAAGACGCACAAAATAAGTGAAATTTGAAAAATAAAATAGTTTCTAAGTCTTTCTTTACGACAGAAACTTTTTTAAAGGCACTTAAAATTTTATCTTTCTTCTAGTTAATAAATGACAAATACTGAGGTACTTTACCCATCTTAGAGTGCTCGAAGTTGCAATTAAATGTCTTTGTTCCGCCAAAAGATAAACGCTTCGAGGAAACAGCTTGTTGTAATGGTGGAATCTGAGCATCCTTGGACACAATGCTCTCTTTTTTTCTCTCCTATCTGTCTGCCTCCATCCTCCCTTTACCACCCTCTATCTCTCCCTTTTCGTCTCAAGAAAACTATCACAGTTAACGTTTTATATACTTTATAGTCTCGTGTTTAAAATTGATGATGGCTCTTTTTTATAGTGCAAATTTCGATATTTGTGATGTAACTTAGCTCTGGATATTCCACAGGAAGCATCTGAAATAAAAATTAGTTAAAAATCTTGCTTCAAACTATTTTTTTATTGAAATCGATCAAAGCATTTTGCTTTATTTAAAATATAAGGGGTGTTCCGAAAGTAAGTTTCACCGCATTTTTTTCACATGAAAATTCTCTTGCCAAAAATAGACTTTTACATCGTGAGCTGCTCATCTTGCACTGTAACGCACGCTACGCTTCCAAAACTGGAATGTATATGCCACCACGTTATGGTTAAATTTGTGACATAAACGTGAACTTGTAACACATTGCTTTTTACCATCAGAGAGAACTTGGATTCCACACAATGAGTGTGGTATCACACCTCACTGTCCGATCTTGGATTATATCTAAGCTAATCTTGCTTCAATTGGTTTCTCTAAATGTTTACTTGTAATTGTCTTGTAACGTATAAGTATCTGTTCTTTGTAATTGTGATATTTTTATTCTATTAAATGTATTATTTTACCCCCTAGATTTTTCTTTTGTTCATTTCTTTTAGTCTTAACCCAGTGATAACATAAAGAACTTTTACAGCACTATATTTTTCAACGTAATCACCTCCGATATTGTGACATCTGTCGTAGCTTGTAATCAGTTTAAAAAAATCCCCCTTGTAAAATCCAGTGCCTTACGATGCAAGGAGTTGTCAAACAACCTACTCCACCTACTATTGTATTGAAAGCTGTCACGGGTTTATTCGGATTCTTCTAACTAACAGTTCTCTTGGAGAAAAATGGGTGTAAAATTTAATCTATTGAATTTAATCCTTCGAAGAAGATGTGAGTATGTAAATTAAGACTTGCATATAAAGATTAAACTTTCGAGTTAAAGGAGAGAGAGAGATGTTGTAGATTGCTACGGCTAGCAGTGATTGATTAAACGTTAAGTGAGGCGTGGATACTTCGTAGTTGATTATTATCGTAATATTAAAGTTGACGATTTGTCAATTAGGAATCAAATTAAATTAAGTCGCTAAAAATTATAAGATATTGTCTAGACGTGAGTGATCTGTGTGATTATTTAAAGTCTTCTCTTATCTCGTCTACCTCGCTATTGATTTCCATATTTGGTATTTGGGTGCATTTCTTAACTTTGGTTAATAGAATTTATGTTGTTGTTCGCCTCTGAGAATAAATTGAAGTTATATTGACAATGGCTAATTTTCCTTCCGGCCTCGACTCCTCCCCTCCCACTAAGGGATGACCTAGTACATCCATTACAAGTTACTTCCTGAGAGTGCTACTTTCTTTAAAAAATAGGTGCAGGTGAAATTTCGATGGGTAATTGTTGTTTTCATTCGTAGATGTGGAGGGATGCCCACTTCTAACTTCATCTTACACATTGACTTCTTTCTCTGAATATGCAACACCAGTGACCAACCATTTGATGGGACACGACTTCATCATACACGAACCGTAGGCTTTCATGGATGACGGATACACTAGCCCCACGAGCATACCATATAACAAAACACATTTTAATTGGCAACCACGTTGTTAGCACACGTCTGCCTACCATCGTGATATGTACTTGAATTGCCTTGGACACTATATTCCGAGGACGATTTCGCATCGTCAGAGCTCATGTACCTATTTTTGGGGAGGAAACTGGGAGTCAAAATTACATTGCGGCAGTTGGTACATATCTATGGTGCCGCACTAAAAAGTGTTATCAGCTTCCGGAGAATGTGTACTAATTCTGCAATAATAAATATAACAATCCATAGCCTCATTGATAATTTTAAAAAACCTTAAGCACTTCGATCTGCTTCTGCTGCCTCTTCTTCCACGCTCTGCGCATGTGCCGTTTCTTTTACCCTAACGTTACTTTCATCGTTGAACCAGAAATGGATGCGGGTTTTTATGGTGACTTTTTTTTTCATCTGGTATACCAGCTTCTTTTTTTGAGAAAAAAAAAGACTAAACATATTTTTGAAACGTTCCTCGTAATTTACAAATTACTAAAATTCACTCACTTGCTTATGTTTTAAAATTTAAAGATTCCAATTTTCTTCGCAAGTATTGTGAGCGACTTCTTCCTGAAGTCGCTCCCTCACCGTCCTGCATACCTAATAGTGTGGGGGGAAACAAAGCATGACCAGAAATTTCCATAATAATTATTTTTTTATTATTATTCAAGCACACTAATCAACCACAAGTTAAACCACAAGAGGATGCCCTAGGAGTGATATAAAGAAAGCAATAAACCCTAAGTGAACAAGCGCAAGTGACAAGTTTGTTGCTGTTGTTGTTGCTTATGTCACTTGATCGACAGTATCATCAGATCAAGGTCCACGAAATTCATCGAGGCTAAGGGCTAGAATTTTACGCCTGTCGTTAGCCTAAGCTTTGAGCTTCCATTAAGGTGACAGTATGATTTTGCTCGGTACAACACGATAGATGGCGACACCATTCGGACCCACTGATTTAACGAGCACGTACTCCGCGTGTACTGGGAGGGCATTTGGTGGCATCAGGCATCGAACCCAGGCTTTCCAGTCTGGAGTTCGATGCTCTAACCACTAGGCTACCCACGGCCCAGTGATAAGTTTAATTTAAGCTAATCTAACTTAGACTATAAAATCCCACTCCACTAATTTAGTATAATGGCAAACTCCGTTCTTAACTCAAGTTGTGAAAGTCAATTAAATCTCACCTTCGTAACGCCGCAACAGTTTCTCTGCTCCCTCTATCTTACAATTACAAAACCCTGATTTTATATAGACTAACTAATCTCCTATCAAGGTTTCTTCTTGAGAGGGATGGCTGTGAATTAACGCAAATGCTAGCCCAAGATTCCCCCAAGAGGATTAGTGTGAAGGTCGCGTAAGGTAGTATCTATTTTAGCTAAAAACACTGAACCATAAAAGTGTTTCAAACATTATAATACATATTCGCTTACAATTCATTGATAAATTGACCAATTCTCGAAACTTTTCGAATGTATTACTGAAAAATATTTTCAAACTGTTCCGACGGCCATCTTATCTATCAATCATGGATGTATTTTACTTCTGAAATCGAAAGTGTAATATTCGGGATCGAAAATTGAATTCAAACCCAACTCCCTGAATCATGATTTGGAAATCTTGGGAAAATATTTGAGTTTCGGATATGCCATTTTTATTTGTTTATCTTATCCTCGAGGAACATCTAGTAAATGTTGTCGAGTTGAATTTCATTCGATAATGTAAAATGCTTTCACCTGTGTAGCGTGTGTTTGTTTACTTTTTTTATTGAAGTTTCTGCCTTTTCCCCTATGAAATCGATAAGATCCGAGAAAGATTATGGTTATTTCATAAAATTCGATATTCGGCGCGATGTGAAATTCAATCATATTTTCTCTAGTAATAGTTCATTATTTTTTCAGACTCTTCGAAACTTAAAAAAGGCTTTTTATACAGAAGAGTTTTAGTAAAGCTTTTTTTGTTGTTGAGCTTTTTTCAAAGGTATTTATTTATTTAAATGTAATAGTCGTTCAACACAGTGCCTTTTTAAACTATTCAGAAAATTTTTCATTACCTTATATGTTTTGAACAATTCGATTAAAGAAGAGAAAATTTATATGAATGTTTAGAACAAAAAATGTTTTTAAAAATTTATTTATTCTTATTAATATGTTTAATTTCCCAAGGAATAAACTTTGTATGTATCTAACAAATTTTCGATATAACACAATTTTTTCTAACATTTGGTGTGGGATTTTGTGTTTGTCACATAATTAAACACAAAACAAATAATTAATTTTGATGGATGTAACTTTTAACAGCATATATTATAACTATGGCATTTAGTTATCTTTATTTTTTATCTTTAAATAACAATCACGAATACTTTACAGTTATCTATATTTTTCATCTTTAAATAACAATTAATAATCATTTTAAAGATCTTTTTAAGCAAAAGTTTTACAAATTACATATTACAAATTACAAATTACATTCATATAAATTCCACGCAAAAAAAGTTAAGACTTATAAGGTAATTTAATTTGGAAAAATTTCAGATTTAATTAATTTGAGAAATAAATACATTTTATTTAAAAATATATATACATTAACTCATGAAACTAATATAACATAATTTGGCATCATTTTTCTGATGTATCATCAAAGATTTAAAAAGAGGGGAAATAATCCTACAACAATTTTTATAATCTCATTTTATCACTAATTACCTTTTCGTAATCGATATTATTTTTCACTACATTTAATTAAATGCTTTAATGTATCATAAATTTCTCTAGACATTTAGAAATCCCAGAAGGGTTTCATATAATTTCATTTATGCAAGCAATATCTTTGGAAACGGCGGATTAAATTACAATTCAATTTTGATGGTAAAAAGAACGAATTACCAAAATATGTTTATTAATAATTGACTATGTCAGAAAGAAAAAAAACCCTAACTTTTCTTGTAGTATTAGAAAAAGAAAAGAATTATATCTTTGATCAAATTAATCTTCTTTACAAAAATTCAAAGCCTCACATCTGCTATTTAGCAATTGTGAATTCACATTTATTAACGGAAGTTAATATATTCTTTTTAAGAAAAATTTTGATCATATATATGAGTTTCAGATTGAATTAACTTTTTTTCTTCAATAAGAAAAAGCAATGGCTTTAATTTAATTTCAGTAAAAGCTATTTTATTATCTAAAGAAAAAGATTAATGTAATGCGTTTTATGATTTCCTTAGACACAAAGAAAAGTAGTTTGGAAAGAAGACGTCTGATGTTATTACACCGTTCTGAGAGAGAGTAAATTTTAATCATAGCAAACAAAATGAACCGTTGAAAAAAATATTCGTTTGTGTTTGTGTATGTTTTAAAAAGCTTCTTTTAAATGTTTTCCATTAGATTTAATCAATTAAAAATACAGCAAATTTTATGTTAAAATTAGATGATAGGGTGGCTATGGTCGCCTAGGGGATGTGATATATATATATTTAACACATCTCACTATAAAAATGCACCAGAGCTATTGGCGACAGACCTCTTGATTTTGAACCGTGATCAAGTGACGAGGATGACATCTGAGCTGGCACTCCCTCTTCTAACTCCCACGCCACACCAAGGGAGGATGTTTCAGCCTTGACAAGCTTAACGTTCATCGGCCCAAAATGTTGTTGTTGTTGCTAATGTCACCTGTCTAACTTAGTCAGATCGAGACCCACGAAAATCATCAGAGCATCGTGCTAGATTATACGCCTAACGTTAGCCTTAACTTTGAGCATCATGCAAGTGATAGTACGATTTGACTCGGTTCCACCCCAATTTTAAGTGGGTGAGTGAATGTTAACGTCGAACTGTTCAGCTACACGAGGGCTTTTGGCGACGGATCACATAATTTTGAATCATGGTCAAGTGACGTGGGCTACACCTGAGCTGGCACCCTCCTCCCTAACTACCACACCACACCAACGGGAGGACCTTTGAGCTCTCGACAGATTTAACGTGCATCGCTCCCCTACACGGCGGGTCTTCAGTGGTACTGGGCTTTAACTCATGACACGCTAGCCATGATATGATGCCTTGACCACTTGGCTACCGCGGCCACACCCTAATTTTGGAGTAGAACACCCTGGAAGTGGTCGGGGTCCTCACACCTCTCTTCCCCTTCCACCAACCTCACGAGAGGACTTGCGGCTCGACGGCTATTTAGAGTACTCCCATGTCACAAAGACACTATAATATATTTTTAAAAATTCATGCCTTCTCCGGGATTCAAACCCACTCCCTACGCCACAGCAGTCAGCGTCGCTAATCATATACCGGATGGGCGACCTCGGCCCCACTTACAGTGGCACTGAATTCATGGCACGCCAGTCACGAGTCCGTGACCTTGACCACTAAGCTACCGTGGCCTCCTAAGGGGTCATAGGTGGGATATCTAGGTGACGTTGCTTCTGTCGAATCATGGGATCGAACTTTAGGATCACTAATTTTTTTTCCAAAGCGAGATGATGCACATCATATCTATCATTAAATCTACCAAAATTCTCAAGTAGATGTAGTGTGAAAGTTTGGGAAGCGGAATGTAAGCTCACATGTCCTCCCCCCCCTCCCTTGTAGTATAAATCGGAGTTTTAAATTTAAATTATGCAAATAAGATTTATTCGAGTTATTAAAGGTTGTAGAGAGTTTTTTTTCCTTAGATATATTCCGTTAACCCCTTCCCACTTTCCTGAGCTGAGCTCGAGCAAGCGAAACGTACCCTAATGGCTCATCCCGAGTGTAGTTCCGGCACTGTGAAAATTTACGCTGAGCAATCGATCTTTCCCGAATTATTTAATATGTACTTTTTATGGTTTCGAATAATCGAAAAGTACCACTCGGTAGAATTTTCTGCAAAAAAGAGGACGTCCTTCTGCTGAGCAACCCCCTTCACACTTGTCTGAAAAACACTTTGATGTCTACATTCCCCCAACGGAGAAGAAAACTAATCCAACACGACAGTGTGTTATTTGTTTCTGAAAGAATATTAACGTCGCACTGTTCAGCTACTCGAGGACTTTTGGCGATGGTTCTCGTCATTTTGAACCATGGTCAAATGACAAGGACGACACCTGAGCTAACTTCCACACTACACCATCGGTAGGATGTTGAGCTCTCGACAGAATTAACGTGCATCACCCCCTACACGGCGGGTCTTCAGTGGTACTAGGCTCGAACTCATGATACGCCAGCCATGAGTCCGTTACCATGACCATTAGGCTACTACGGCCTGAGAGATAGTAAAAGAAAGAAGGTAAGAATAGAAACAAGATTCCTCTGTCCAGATTGCGATGCTGGGTAATGTGCAGTACCATGCTTTCGAATTTATCATAGATGATCAAATTTTGATTAATGTTTCCGTAATCGTTTATGTCAAAGCAAAAGATGTAAATAAAATTTAAAATTCACGATAAAAGTTAGGTATTCTAAGCTTTATGTTTATAGTTGGTGTTAATTGACTCCAAAGTCTCATGATTTGTCATGTGCCATGAAGAAAGCCAAGTTTACAAGTAAGTTACTCATTTAAGCAAATAGAGAACAGAGGTTCCCAAACTTTTTTGTCTCATAGACCCCTTGCCATTGTTTTAGGTTTGGGGTAAACCCCTGCTTACGTAATATTGAATCTTTGCAAATTTATTGATTTAAATGAGTTTATGACAGCTGGTACAGAACTACTTACTTTAAAAGATTTAAATTTCTAACTGTAGTGAAGTATAGAGTTTAAAACTTAAGAAAAACAACCATGTTAATTAATTTAAAATTCAAGTGATAGTAAAAAATAACTGAATCAAAAACATATGTTAATGATAGGAATGAATTTGATGCTTCAATAACAAATTTTCAACATTTATCCTCTATCTTATCAGGTTTAGCCCTAAATTTCCTCGATTAGTAGTGTCCAGCCGACAACCGCGCTGTAACTTCTCACTCGGAAAAACAATTAAACTTTCTCCAATGCTCCATAATCCGAGATAAATAACAGATATATATAATCAGCCAAAATTGTTGACACCCGTTTGTAAACTTTATTTTAAGATATCCGTTACTTCCTATTTCGATCAATTCCTTTTGTAATAAGACATTTTTTTTTCCAATTTGACCATAGGAATTCATTGTCTTCTGTGGTGATTACCAAGTAAATGAATTCTCAAACTTAGTTTCAAAATCTGAATAAAGGGAATTTAAAAGTTGAACATAGGTTAAAACGTCATTTTCCTGGCTGATTGTCTGTGACCTATTGAAAAACTAAGAAAATTCACTACGTCCAAAACTATACGCCTTTAGCTTAATTCTGGCAAGAATTGCTGAAATGATGGTTCTTGTTTTAACAGAATTGATGCTGTTACATAATTGCAAATTAGCCTCATTAAATTTAGTAAATAAATGTGTTAAACAGGTAGAATCTGGTTTCCATTTGTAAATTTTCTTTTAAAATTAAAATCATCTGGTTTAATAAGAACAACTGTCGTAGACCCCCATTTACACCTCATTGACCCCCAAACTATTTTCTTACTTTCGTAGACCCCTTGAAGGTCATTATAGACCCCTTGGGGTCTATATAGACCACTTTGGGAATCACTGAAATAGAACAATTTTTCACTTTAATTTTTAGAAAATTTTGTATGCGAATGGTGCTACTATGTTTAAAAAGATACGTATGCTTAATAAAAAGCATAAAAAATGGACATTTTCTTATCCCTAATCCAGCCTGGAAGGGTTAAGTTTCTCTAAAATGTGTGAGCGCTCATTAACGTTGCGCTATAAAGCAATATGAGGGCTATTGGAATGGATCTCTTGATTCTGAACTTTGGTCAAGTGACGAAGACATTATCCGAACTCGCCCCCTCTCTCCCATTTATCTCAACACACCAACGGGAGGACATTGAGCCTCAACAGATTTAACATGCATCGGCCCCTTCTACACAGCGGGTCTTTTGAAGGTGTTTATATTTATCGCAAAAAGTTTGTGAATCTATTTTGATAACTTTATTATCAAGCCTGTTGTTGTCTCTTGTTGCATCCGATCGACAGTAACATCAGAAAGAGACCCACGAAATTCATCATGGCTAGGGTGTTAGTTGTACACCTGTCGTTATCAGTAGCTTTGAGTGACGCGCAGGTGACAGAACCTTTTGGCTCGGTTCCTCCCTCAATTCTGAGAGAGAACACCCTGGGGCTGGTCAAGGGCCTTCTACCAACCTTACGACAGAACTTTTGGCTTGACGAATATTTAGAGTGCTCCCCCCATGGCATGAAAAGGCACTCTTCATTTATAAACACTCGTGTGACCTCCAGAATTCAAACCCAGGCCCTACGGCACAGCAGCCAGCATCACTATGCCGGTTTGTTAGTACAGTGATGTCAAGTCTTATGAAAGCAATTGAATTATTCTTGACGTCATTTTTAATTATCTTGCTTCGGAATATCAAGAGAAGAAACGAATTTTATTTAGTACATAAATAAAAATAATTTTATTTTATTTGTTCTTTTTTCCTTGTACTCTAAATAAATGTCTTAAAAAAGTTGGAAATAAAATATAGTATTAAAAATATAGTTTAAAAACTAAATAAAACTATAATTAAAAAAAACCCTAAAAAACACGCTTTTATAGTGAATCGAACTAAAAAGTAAAAAAAAATTCTTAATATAAGACTACAATTGTTAACGAGAAAATTAATGTCATTGTGGTAAAAGCGTGGAGTGCTTTGTACAACATTTTTATACTAACTCTACATTTCGGAAGAGAACTAATAAGAAATTATAACAATTGATATCGAGCAGCCCACGCTTTTACCGCAATGACATTAATTTTCTCGTTGATCGTGGAGCGTAGTACAAAGCGTGGAGTGCTTTGTACTACATTTTTATACTAACTCTGCATTTCGGAACAGAACTAATAAGAAATTATAACAATTGATATCAAGCACCCCACGCTTTTACCGCAATGACATTAATTTTCTCGTTGATCATTTTATTCTTATATTAAGAATTATTTTTCATTTTTATACTTCGATTAACTACAAAGGCATATTTTTTAGTTTTTTTAAACTATAATTTATTTTTCATTTTTTTAGTTCGATCTACAATAAAAGCATGTTTTTTTTTATTTATTTAGACTATCAATTTTTCATAGACGAATTAATCTTAAATGCATCATTTTTTTCAGAATCTGGAATACCCAATGACATCCTATTAGTGCGTCGATGTGGCCTGTTTTGAAAAATGTAGGATGAACAAACTGAAGAAAATCTGGTAGAGCTAAGTTTGAAATATTTGATGCGAAAGAAGGTGCAAAGTCAAAGATATTTTTCACTAAAAGGATACCTATTTTGATTAACCGTGAGAGTTTTCACTTTAGGGTTGCAACTTAATCTTTTAGTCACCAAATCTGGAATTAGTTGCCAAATCTGGAAACTAGGATCTGGAATAAGTCGCCAAATATGGAAACTGGTTTCTGGAATTAGTCGCCAAATATGGAAACTGGGATCTGGAATTAGTCGCCAAATCTGGAAACCGGGATCTGGAATTAAGTCGCCAAATCTGGAAACTGGTTTCTGGAATTAGTCGCCAAATCTGGAAACTGGTTTCAGGAATTAGTCGCCAAATTCGGAAATGGGGAATCGTTAATCCTGATCAGGACAATGGAACAAAATTATTAAATTATTGTATTGTCATTGGTCCCTGGCAAGTGTGCTAAACTTCAAACTAATCTGACCTTTTAAAGTGGGTAAAAATTGAGTTCAAAGATTTCATTACATACAGGTGAAGCGTATAAAAACGTGTTACAAAATCAATCTTTTTTATGAAAAAAAAACTTTTTTTAAACCTCTTTTTTGGATATTTCGATGTAAGACAGGTTTCTAAAAATATGACATCATCGAAACAAATGCTTCTTTTTTAATACTGTATCAAGGAACTGTCTAAAATAAAGCAGAAAAAAATACATTTCCCACTACTGGAGTTTCCAAAAAATTATTAAGGAATACAGAGAAAAAAAAGTTTTCCAGATTAATATCCTATGTTCTCCATCAATTCGAAAAGAAATAGAAATGGAATGTGCTTTTTTTCTTTTTCAAATAATCTTTTCTTTTTCTTGCTTTCTGAGAAAAATACTTTTTCTTTGAAATATCTCAAAGTAAATGGATTCTAAATATAGACTCTACGATTATTCTTATCTGAGCTTTTTTTTAGTAAAGTATTACAAAATGCTACTTTTTTTTTCCAAGTATTATTTTTCATTTTTTGTGATCATTTACAGATAAAAAAAATATTTAAAGCATTATCGGTTCTGTTTCCTGGAAATGAATGAAGTCCTATTTTTATCACAACTTACAGGTACAGATATAGTTACACTACATCTTCAATTATTAAATCTGCGTCTACATATAGCAATTGAAAATAAAATTGATTTGGTTAGTAACTTAAAAATACTAATATAATTTAATAATTTTTGATTTTAAAGTTGGTTTTGAAAATAATATATGAGACTTTGCAATGACGTTTCAAGTTTCCCCTTTTGGAAATGAGCGAAGTCTTGTTTCTATAACAACAGACGAGGAGAAAAATATTTGTAAAAGCTTTTCTTGTGTAAGCTGAGTTGTGATATACTGCACTTCTCAAAATATTAGAAAGACTTTACAGCATTATGAACAACCTTAATAGCATTATTCTTTGTAGTATGTGCATTAAATCAAAGGTAATGCATGAAAAATCCTATTACATTTATTATATTTACTCGAATCTAAGCCACACCTCTAATTCTCAAAATATTTTGGTGAAAAAAATGTTGTTATCGATTCTAAACCTCAACCCCCCAATTCGCTACACGTTTTTGAGAAAAATAAAAATAAGAAAAAGGGTAAAAGGTTCATCAATATCCAATATTTCAGAAATATCAAAAAATAATTTTAATTAGAAATAATAAGGGATTAATAATTAATCTATTGTAGTAGTATTAAAAATTTTCAAATGCATACATGAACTTATAATTACTCTAACCGTCAGTATTATGTTTCATAAATTATTCGTCACTCTAATTCGGAATTGGTGCCAGCTAATTTGGCACAGCTAGTTCCGGAATTGGTGCCAGCGTCACCATTTTCCCACACGATGTCGTCTTCCGCGCCATCCAAGGCATTTTTTTAAAAGATGCATTATAGAAGAATGTAAGAGAATTATATCAAAGACTGTTGAACACTTTGAAGCAAAATTTATATTATTTTGCTAACACCAGCGAAGTACATTTGTTTCATTAGTGTCAAATTTCAGTGGACGCTGCTCTTTTTCCGTTTTTTTCTTCGTGTAAATAATATGTTTTCAACGTGGGCGATAACGTCCCCTTGTGGACGTTTGAGGCTTTTAGGGAGCAGTAAAAGACCCAGAGAAAATTAGGTGGTGTTGAAATGGCACGGAAGAGCTTGGGCAGATTAACCAAAGACTAAAAAAAAGACTAAAAAAAAGTTTAATATATACTAACAAAAGTAAACTTTAATACTGTTTACTATGTTGATTGTATGCATTTAAATCATTTCTATATCACAAGTACGAAAATTCACATAGTTTGGGAAGTGGATGAAAAACTTAAAGATTACATTACATTCAGACCTATTTTAAAATGAATGATATAGTGCATTTTAATTTCTGTAGTGCACGTGCTTCTTTGTCTGTGAGCTGTAGGAAACATGTTTCGTCCACTGCATTTCATTACGTATATTATCCAAGAAACATAATTAAATATGTTAACCAGGAATTAACATGTGATTCCTTAAAGGCTGAAACTGTCAATTTATATTTAATTTGAAAGCAATAGTTTATTATGAATTACTTGTATCATCAAAACCCCTGCCTGTCTTTATAACAGTAAGCTAAAACTTTTATTCCTCTCTTTTAAATGAAGAAGAAATTCACAGAGTAGCGTTTCAATTCTAACAATATCCTATCTATGACTAAAAAATTTTTTTTTTCATTTAAATATACTTGTGGTAATAGCTATTTCAGATTCGCAAAAAAAAATTGGGGCTTTAGAAAAAAATTAAATTAAAAAATATATTCTATTAGTAATGGAATATTCTTTAAAATTTAACTCATGTCTTCATGTATTATGTACACTTTTATTTCTCTTAAGTAGGAGGGGGTGGTACCGAAATATTTACTAGAAAAGGGGGCGCCACTTCAAAAAAGGTTGGGAACCTATGACTTAAAATTACCTCCCTTTTCATACTTGCGTCATAGTGAACTCGTCTTGATGCTATTGCGGATATATTTGATATTTAGGTGATTAAAAAGGAAAGCGTATACAAAAAAGTTTCTTAAATACGACCAACAACGATGTTTAGGATAGACTGAATACTGGCGATTAACTGCGGAGTGAGATAAGTTATTGATGCAAGTGACCTTTTTCCTTTAGAAAGGGGTTGAAATTCAGTTTCCACCATCCAAAGAATGTTTTGCCTTCGATTCTAAGCCGCACCCGATTTTCAGTAGCATTAACACTGGAAAAATAGTGCGACTTAGATTCGAGTAAATACGGTAATTTACTTTTAACTAATGTAATGGATCCCGAAATGGGAAAGTATATGCTTATTTAAAGTTAAATATTGAAACAATTCAGTGATAATTTCTTCAAATTTGATTCTCCGCTATACTCATTTGTTTGATGAAAAAATAAAAATAAAATAATTTTCAATCTTAAGATTATTTTTGTATATTGCTGTTTATACTTCTTTGCTGTCTTATTTAATGCAGTTTTCATTTTCCTACTATATTCCCAATAAAAAATCCAAATTAAAATGAGTAGTTAGAAAATCTTTCCTTTCGACAGCAAATTTTTTGAAAAACTAATTTTAATGTTCTTGGCATACGAAGCCTTCAGCGAGAAAGCAATTATAAGCCATCTTGGAAAAATCGCGATAAAATTTAATTGGAATTTGTCCTGCGATGAACAAAACTAGTTAGGTGATGGCTAAATCTTTGCATTTTTGAATTACATTTTTCCGTGAATAAAAGTAATACCTAAGCCTTTAAGCCCGATTTGGAATGTTTCATTTTTAAAACGCCAAAACCTTATTTATCGGATCTTCGTGTTTTACTCGTAAAGATTTATTTTTACTCTACGAAATTTTCTGAATTTTATACATGAGGTTAAAAATGAAAGAATTAAGTTTGTTCGGAAAGTTTTTTGTAATTGTATGTCGTGCGAAATATGCAGGAAGAACATCTGTAGTAGTTTGTAAAATACTTATTTTGGAATACTTCAAAATCATACATCAACTCTCTATATTGGATTTTTTTAAACAATGTTAATATCTTACAGATTTATATTTCATTCTACAAAAATTTAGGGTATTTTTTTGTTGTATTATGGGGATACATTTTCGAAAGATTTTTAAAGAAAGAGAGAGAAGCATTTCTGCGGGATTATTTTTGGATGCACTTTTGTTTAAAGTATCCGACTTGGTTGAAAAAGTACTTTTTAGGTGTTTGATGTTTGGTAATGTTTGGGCTATTAGGGAAATTATAATTATTGAGGAAGAAAGACTAACACATACAACTCGAGAGTTTTTTAAGTTGTTTTTATAGCATTTAACTTTATCTAACTTATAAAAATATTTTTTTAATGCGTTTTTTGAAAAATGAAATTTTTAACGATAATTTGTACACGAAAAACGGGATATCTCCAAATCAATCCAATCAAATTCAAAGAAATTTGTAACATATATGTTATGGGCCCTTCAGAGTGTAACAAACAGCAGGTTTTAAGACACCTAAATTTCATCACATTTTACAGCCATTTTTAGCTTAGAACATGCAGTAGTTTTGATGAAAAATCATTATCATCAAATTTAAATGCTAATAAAATATTTATTTCTTAAAATATTTCTTATCCTGCAGTTTGTGACACTTCAAAGGGATCAAAAAATATATTAATGGAATTAAAATTGCATAATGTGCAATTTAATTTTATTTGTGGCGTTTTTCTTAACTTTATAAATTTTGCTAAAATTTCATAAAAATATTTTTTTTTCAAAAACAAAGGGTGATACATGTTACTTATTTAATAATTATTACTTTTTAAGCCTATTTATGTTCTTTAAAACAATAAATTTATTCTGAAAATCAATTTTTTAAAAATTGATCTCCGAACCTAGTCGGATACCTTAATTATTTACACTACATTTTTTATTATTTTAAAGCTTCATTTACATTTATTCTAGGATACGTAGTTGGATTCAAAAGTTCTTACAGACTGAGTCTATAACTTGAAAAATATTACCAGTTAAGTTGCGGAAACACATCCTCCTTCGAAATAAGACCCTTGAGCAACAGCACACTTTTGCCATAGCTTGTAAAGGTCATTGAAACCTTTCTGGAATCCATTTTTAGCCATACCCTTTAATTCAGCCTGCGATGCACTTTTAACTTCATCTGCAGATTGAGATCGACGACCCTGCAAGTGAAGTGCCTGGGGTGGAATCAGGGGAATAAGAAGGATATAGCAAAACAGTTTTCATTTTCACCCCGTCGTTGTTTGAAGCAAATCTTTACCTACCGCCGCAGAAAACTTTACAATGTTTTCAGCGGTGCGGGTAGTCTGTACACTTCCAGGGCGTTCATCGTCTTTTACACTTTCCCTGCCTTCTCTGAAATGTCCATGCCAATCAAAATCTTGCTTTCTTTATAATGTATCACTACCTTAAACATGCTTCAATGTTTTGAAAGTCTCTGTAGCACTCTTTTCCAAGCGAACGTAAAATTTGATATTATTCTCTGCTCAACAAACGCAATTTCTTTAAATCGCCTGGCTACTAAATGTATCCATCTACAAAAAAAGACGCCGTAGAAAGCCACCGACCACATGATTTGGCACAAACTTTTAAAGAAAAGCGGAAGAATGTAATGACACAGAAATGTTTTCGAAGTCGCTTTACTGCAAAATTTTTTCACGTTACAGTTTCAGTCCGGGAACTTTTGAATCCAACCTCGTAATATAAGAAATATATTCAGTTAAGTATGTCGTTATACCTCCTATTCGTGTTGTTTGAGGAGGAGATCTCGCTGATCGTTGGGGTTCTCGTGGAGGATCCGAAAGCAGCTTAATTGTAAAAGCCATTAAATCGGACACGAAGTGATTACCAACAGGTATTCACAAAAATTAACTTTTTTAAATTAAACATTAGACCTAATTACGCGATATGTAGACAAGACAAAATATCAAACTAAATTATAAGAAATAGTGTGTACTTATCTTAAATTAAATGAAACCTCTAAAACTCACCAAAGAGAAATCCTCCAATAACTTCTACTAATTAAGCGAGTATAATTCAGAAACTTACTAGTGAAGCTATATTGTCCACAAACAACAACTATTCACTATCTCACTCACTATTTATGTGCTACTTACAAGGGGAGGGCACTACTAAAGAAATTCATTTCGGGACAAGACTTATTTTCATAAATAATATTTATAAAAATATATTATAATAAATATTCAAATATATTTTTATATAATAATTAGTTACAAATAATTTCGTAATATGTGAAGACAATATATTATAAATAAAATATTATATACAATATTTTAATAATACATAAAATATATTATAATAAATATTTTATAATTAATATAAATATTTTATACTTTATATTAATATATTTTATATTACATATTATTAATTTAATTATATTATAATCATACAAAACATTTAATGTCTTTTTTAAACAAATTTATTTAATTGTAAAAATAATTAAATGAATTTAAAAATTTTAAAAAAATCGATCGCGTGACTTGAACCGAGGCCTGTCGCATGGTAAGCAATTACTTTACCGATCACGCTGCTGCGCCGTTGGAAGAAATTCAAAATTATTGTATAAAAACTAAGCATGAATTTCGAAGGCCATTTTCTCCGAATTGGACTGCCCATTTGGCGGAATTACATTGAGGGTTGAACACCCTAAAGGAGTACTACTATTTCACAAAGTCTCGTCTCGAAATGAATTTCTTTAGTCGTGCCCTCCTCTTGTTAGTAGGGACGTTCATTTGCAAGTTGAGTTCGTCTAGTTCAAAGTGCCAGTTTGGTTGGATGGAAGAAAACCTGAGTTTGAAGATATATCGTGTGGATAGCCCATTGTCATAAGCAGTTTAAAGGTTTTTTTCACTCGCTATAAATTTATTTTACACATGTTACATACAAATTCCGTTAGTTATTCCTTCGACTTGAACACATAAAACCCTCCCTTGATACATACAATTGATATTTTTTTGGAAAAATCGTGTAAATTTAAACTATATAAAATGAATTATATAGTTTTTCTTGTTATTGATGGACAGGGCTGTTAAATAAATGAAAAAATGCAGAAGAATCAAAATAACTTTATCTCCCTTTTTTCACACACACACATTAAACACTATATGTAAATAAAACCGTGTAAATTAAGCGTTGTGCAAACAGAAACATAATTTTATTTTTCGTAATAATTAGCTTCCAAAATACAAGCATTCTTTACTAAGTAAATAAGAAAATAATCCAGTGCTTCTCAAACTTTAACTGTTTGCGACCCAGTATTCAATCATAATTTTCATCGCGGCCACCTCCATAACAATAACTATGCATTAAATTCGATAAAAATTATAATACTAATAATAATAACTGTAACTGTAAATTCGATTATACGATACTCTGACACTAAAACTACAATACGACTTTTATTTCTTGCCGCCGTCGTATATAAACCTCTCGCTCAGCCAGTGTTAAAATTGCTCCGGACGGATATATACGTCTTTCCGAAATACGATCGTTTCTGTTCACTGCTATCCATAAAATTATTCCGATGGCTTTGGAATGCAACAAAATTACCTTGATAGTGTTTGCGAAGGATTTATTTATTTCAGAGGATTTATTTATTTATTCCCTTTCTCCCCCTCTCCCAAGACACCACATGCACTCGCATACCTGTAAAACGATGGCATTGGTATCGTGTAACTTTTAATCGGCAGTTAAGGGATTAATTATAAACGGCAAATTATCAAGGTAAAAGTGTTAATTTTTACATATATTTTTACGTATATATATATATATATATCACAAGCCCGTGGGGTCACTGGCAATTATTAAACTTGCAGATAACTTAGTATTGTTAAATTCATTATAAAATACAGTGTGCAACACTGATACATTTATAAGTGTGTTCAGTTTTTTTATTTTTTAATTATGTCAGAATGTATTTTGTTTGTTTACTTTCAAATTAATTTATAATTTTTAATTAATCTTTTATTTTCGACTTTTTAATTTGCTCGCCCCCCCCCCCCACTCCTAAGGTTATTACGCCCTCCTAGGGGGGTGTCCCACAGTTTGAGAAGCGCTGAAATAATCCATTCAAGGATTTATTATTTCTCATAATCGAGTATTCAGATCATTGCAATAATTCAAGTTAATGCTACAGAACCACAAAATCTCGGTGTTCATTGCTAAGGATTACAAATTTTTCATCAGCATTATAAATTAAATACCAAAGTAAGATGATATCAGCATTTTTAAAGCGTTATCAATATTATACTTAATTGCACTACATGCATCTCAGTTCTGACTGTTTATAGAGGAGTAAGATATATCAGGTAAGGTATCCTCTTCATCCTTTATCCGTAGTATTGAGATCCACAAAGTTGTCACTAATCTTCCGTTATGTTGCTCTAGTGGGACATTAATACTAAACTAATGGAATCATTGTACTCTTATCTTAATTTCGGGATCCATTAGCTTCGACATTCGCTATCCTCTGATGGAAATGCATGTTTTAATCAGTTGGTTAATCACTATTTTAGTAATTTTTCTTCCTTTTAATGTAAGTGATAGTGATCGCTATTAGATTTCGATATTTTCACCGTGGGTTCTTGCCTTTTTAGAAGTCATGATTTAAACAAAGCCTTGTCAGTTGGGTTCTTACGTGTTTTTTCTCCTTCAAATTTTGTGGCCGTGATAAATTCGTTTATGGTCACGAATTGTGGAGTGGCAGCAGTAGCCTAGTGGTCAAGGTAACGGACTCGTGGGTGGTGTACCGTAAGTTCAAGCCGGGTGTCGCAGAAGACTCACCGTGCAGAGGAGCCCGATGCACGTTAAATATGTTGAGGTTCAAACGTCCTCTCATTGGTGTGGTCTTGGCCAAGTCTTGGTTGATGCACGTTAAATCTGTGAAGGCTCAATATCCTCCATTGGTATAGTGTGGTAGTAAAGGGTGATACCAACTCCGGTGTTATCCTCGTCACTTCATCGAGGTTCGAAATTGCGAGGTCCATTATCTGTTGCTTTAGTGTCACTTTAATAAACTCTCCCTTACTCCTAGGAAATTTCTGAAATTTATACAGTGAAATACATTTTAAAAGATTCACATGAAATGGAAGCCTCTGCATGAAAAACTTCTTTAAATATGGGCAATTCGTTTTAAAACAATATAAATTCAAATAATTCTGAATAAATATATGAAAGTAAATGCTTTTAAATGCCTAGATATATATTTATATATATTACCTTAAAAATCGAAAGATATTTATCTCATGTGCTTTTGAAATAAATAATAAAATTTTAAGGTATTGAAATATGCGCGCGCGCGCGTTATTTCAAATAATATGATAATATATTACCATCATATTGCTATAATATATTTGCATCAGAGAATGTTATTAGAAAAAATGAATATCAGAGAATATTATTAGAATATATTAGCATTAGAAAACTATTTGCACAATAGCGAGCTGTACATTAAAATATAAAGCAAAGAGTTCTTAAAATCTTTTACTCATTATTCTGAATTCTAAATAACATTGTTTGGATTTCTCAAGAATTTTTGAATATATTTCGGTAGATTCATCAAGTACAATATATAGTAATCTTATCTAAAAAAGATATCAATCACAAACGCCGAAGTATTTTATTTGGAAATCTAAAATATAATATTCAAAAATTGAAATTGAATTCAAATAGCAATTTCGAAGTTCTGAAAAAATATTCGAGTTTTATATCAAGCTATTTTATATATTTTTTTTATCTCCAAGTAACATCTAGTAAATTTTGAAGAGCATTCGATAAAGTTAAGCCTTTTTTCCTGCGTAGCGTGCTTGCTTATATTTTCTTGGAAGTTTATTTTTTTCCATTAAATCGATAAGACGCGTAAGAAAGATTATAGTTATTTCGTAAAATTCGATATTTGATATGCGAAATGAAATTCAATCGCATTTGCTCAATGAAATTTATTTTCAGTAATTTCGTGAAGTGGAAATTTCGTGGAGTTGTGTTAAATATTTAAAGTAAAGAAATATTAAACGTCATATTTTAAGCAATATCGTGAAATAAAATATGAGCGGCTATTTTACAAAATTTATATAAATGTTTGTTAACTTTTAGTTTAAAATTAATTAGACGTATTGAAACAATTATGTTATTTATCATACATCAATTAGATCTTTCTAGAAAAAATATTCTTCTGAGTATCTTATTAGTTTTGGGACATTATTATCGTTTGTTTGTTTCTACGATTTTTCTCAGATTACATTATTTTAATTAATGCAGCCATATTAAAATTAATTTCCTTTCAGTTATGTTGGTAACTATGCGATATTTGTTGATGCAATTTATATAATACGTTTCCTTTTGTTTCATTTTCAGGAATTTGCTTTATTTTTTTATTTATGTTGCAAAAAAAAAAAATATGGTAGAGTTATGCTCTCTTTTATTTAGGCTATTAATTACAAATTTTTTGTGTGTGTTCGTTAGAATTTTGCTATCATTCAGATTTTATTCTTTAATAAAAAAATTAAAAAATGTATCAAAAGATTTTTTTTCTATTTATAGCTTATGCTTTTTTCCCCGCGATGCAATATTTTGATCATCATCTGTGTTATTTTTATGTCTGCAGAAAGAGCATAAAAAAAGCTTCCCAATTTTTTATAATCTTAAAAAAATAAATCAGTATTTCTTTCCGCGGCAATGCTTTTACTAGGTGGTTTTTTTAACCTTTTTTTTATAATATTTGATAATATTTTGAAATATTACGAGCTTACCTAGTTATAGTAAAATTGTTAAATTTAATGAGATACATGAATGTTTCCTAATTAATTTTATGTCTTTTTTTGAAACATAGTTATACATTTTATGTGCTGTTCAGTAAAAAATTTCAAGTAAAATGCTGTCAAACAATCCCTTTGTGAATATATTTTGGGTGCATTATATTGATAAATATTTATTTATTTATTTTGAAAAATAAATCGAGTGTTTTTCTTAGGATTTATACTTTTTTTTACATATTTTTAACAAATTAGCATGTTACATCTTTGCTAATTATTGCCCTGTTGCTGCTTTATTTTATTTGAAATCACTGAATGTAATTCAATAATTAGAATACTATTTATTTATTCATCAGTGAAAACATTTTTTCGAAAAACTCCTTACAAAGTTAAATGGGTAATATTTTTTTATTGTCCCTTTTAAAAATCAATAAAAAATTAGACTTAGAAAATAATAATAAACTATAAAAGTCTCAAAATTTTACCAGTTCCAAATTATAGAAAAATGATTTGTAGGGGAAATGGTTTCCACACACACATCTGCTTACTAAATACCTCTGTAAAACGTGTTTCACTGCAGTATTACCATTCTTGTGGAGAAACTTTGTGTTCCATGTGCATGGATTAGAGAAACCAGTAGTTCGCAAAAAATGGCAAAAATTAAATAAATTTCAATGCCAACTTGAATTTAGTTTTAGATCCCTTTAAACTTTTTTCAGAAACTATTTTTTGTTTGAAAAGTTATTTAAATTTTCACATATGCTTATCATTTTCTAATATAATCAATACATGGTAATTTTTAGTTGGAATAGGAAACAATTAATAAAGGTTCTGTATATTAAGATTTTAAAAAAAAGAAAAACAAGGAAAGATGAAAACACCCTTAGGTAGCCAGCTAAATAACACCAATATTAACAATACCACTGTTACATGGATCTCAACAAATTATAAAAACGTATTAGCAAAATTAAATACAAGCAATTAAATTGCTGGAAAAATGTATTACTCAGTTTGAGTACATCTTGAAGAAAAATTATAATTACATTTTCCACCATGACTATATTACAGAAGCATATATTATTCATTTATAAAAGAAATTGTCCCTTTATACAAAGCAATGTTTATGGGGGAGGGGGGAAATGAAAATTTTTGTTTTCAAAATGTTCAGGGTCCAAAGATGACTACAAATCAAAATCAGGTTTTTGTTATATCGAAAAGAAAAAAAAAACGTTATTTTTTAAAGAAATAACTGCAAAATATTTATACTATATATTGTATCTAATATTTTATAACCACATCTACCAAAAAAGAAAAAAAAGCATCCCTTTTTTGCCAAAAGATATCCTGAAAGTACTAATATAACTAGAATGCTGTCAGCAAAATTCCTTTTTGTGACGTTTATTGCACCATCATAAAAAAAAAATGACAAATAAATTCTTTTTTAAGCCTCAGAGTACGAAAGTGAGCAATAACAGATAGTGGTTCGACTTTTGGACGCATACATCATCTTCAATTGAATGCCAATCCTATGACTTTCAGATGCAAACGCATCTTTTCTCGATTATTCAGCGGTGAAATGATGACTGCACCTGTATTGAAAATTTTTACATAGCTGTTCGTAGATCTTTTGAATGAAATAAATTCTGGAACGTATCCCGTTGGAAAAGTGAATCTTTTGAAATATAAAGCTTTAATCGGATTTTAAATTGTAGCTTCGAGTTGGAATCGTTTGATTTCGTAGAAATATCCAGAAGGGTTTAAATGCATTTATTTTCTCCATATTTGAATAAATCCAAATGGTCTGAATTTAGAGAATGATATTTAAATCAGCGTGTAAGATGCAATCGTTTAAAGTAGAAAAATATATCGTTAATACTATTAAATATTATTTTTCATTTGCCCGAAAAATCCACTCAGTTAATAGATAGGGCTTTTTGGAATAAATCGTCACTTATTCTAGATATTACGCTAAATTTTATTCTAAAAGGAAACAAATATCGCATTCATATATATTTGTAATAGCACGGATTCATAAATTACACAAATATTGAAAACAGCCATTCTATTCCATAGTTTCACATAAGGTAAATAGAGCGCACAGTCGTTGTCAAATGTTTGACTTCAATATTGCTTCCTTGCAGTGATTGAGAAGTATCTTCTAGAACCTTCTAAAGTTTTCCAGTCAAATAATCATTCCTACTATGTTACAGAATTTTGTAGACCACTATTTTTATTGCTGAATTTTTTGACTTTGTGACTTTTGGCAAATATTGCTGCAAAAGTCACTACCATTTGCTTAGTATAATTGAAAGAGTATAATTGTCTCTTGTTCAACAAGCAATCTTTCCTGCTATAACACCCTTTAGGCAGGGAAGCAACAAAAGTAACAATTTTCCGTAACAATATAATTAAATATATATTGACAAAATAAATTTGTAATCAAATTTTCTAAGCCTTGAAAGGAAGTATTGGTTAATATAACTGAAATTTGTTATATGTGTAACATTAAGCACTATATAATCCATCCAATAACAAGTGGTCAAAATTTAAGCAAATAATGCTTAAGCAATTAAGCAAGCGTTTTGATTTTAATTAAATAATGATAAATAAAAACATCTTTAATCATGGAAATTTCTCTCTTACCTCTCTCAGTCACCAATAGAAAACACAAGTCTTATCCTTTTTTCAGTCTTATCCTTTTTTCAGAAGATTTTACAACCTTAAATGTAATTTTCAAGCACGTGAGTTTTTAACATTCAGATTTTTTACCAACATTACTTCTTTGCAACTACTTTGATAATATTACAATTTTACCTAAGTTACTTTTTTATTAACTTCGAAGTCAAGATAAAATACCAATAACTTATCAATAATTATAAAATAGTTTAAATATTTTAATGGAAGTAACTGAAAGTATGATATATAACTAACGTGAAACTAATGTCACACACAAATAGGATTATGAAAATTAATATAATTATCTAATTAAAAACTCAGAGAAATGTCAACTTATTTTTAATTTTTTACACGGCAGCTACTTAAAAATTCTAATTTTTAACATGAAAAATAAATAATTTAATATCTCAATGCATCTTATCGCATTGCAAAGCTTTCGTTAAATAAGTATAAGAAAAAAAGCTATTAGGTGGAAAACACAATATTTATCTATACTGTTATGCACACATTACTTTGTACCACTTGAATTTTTTTTTTGTTTATTAAGGGGACATGGTACGATTTAAGCGAAAATTCTTAATTTAGGGATTCTCGAATTTTTTTGGTTGCTTCCTATGTGTGTATATATACTATGTAAAGCAGATTTTGTGCTCAAAATTTCATAAAAATTTAATTTTTAAAAAAAAAAAAACTTAAAATTTGTTAAGGTATCCGAATACCCTAAAGTTACGAATTTTGCCAAAAATCGACAAAATTTTTCTTCGTGATTTTATTTTATAGACCATCTTATTAGCTTTATAAAAATACCAAGTTTATTATTTTCCGTTTACTAGAACAAAAACTTCAAACGTTTCAGTAAAAGCAGATTGAGCCAAGATGTCATACTTTAAAACTCGTTGTATATACTCGAAATATGTTTTTTTTAAATACTCAAACGGGACAGCAATTGCTAAAAAAGTTTCGAAAATATTTAACTGAAATTTTTTTGTAAGTTCTGTAGTCTTTTAACCTTCGGATTTATCCATCACTGTTTTATTACAAAATTTACAATCCCTTATGTTAATATAATCACTGTTTTTTTAAACAATTTCATATAATAACTGAGATAAAGTGCTCTAGTTATTGAAAAAAAGAAAATATCTCTTATCCTGAGGTCATTTCAAAAATGAATCACATAGCAACACATCAGAATTTAAAAAATTGAAAATGTGTTCATAAACCTTTGGTACAGAATGGACCGCTTTTATGCTATTTTTTTGCAAATTGTACCCATTTTTTCCCATTTTAGTAATAGCAATTTCTTTTTCTCTTCTCAATTTTAACATATTTTTCTTAAAATGTACTAAGCAAATCTAAAAACCACAAAAAAAAAAAATTACCGTGTCTCCATTTTTTTAGAAAAAAAGTTGTCGCAAAAGTGGCCGGATACCTTAAACAGTTTTTTTACATTAATTTTTGAAAGATTTTGTATGTGAATAGAGAGAGAGAGTGTTATTCTTAAAAAGATATGTATATTTGAAAATAAGAACAAAAGAAATTTGCATTTTTTTATATCCATAACCCAGAGATAAAATAAATCTGGAAGGGGTTAAAAGTGATACCAAATAGTATTTTGTCATCCAATTGATTAAAGCGTACGATTCAATCATTTTTATGAAAAACATCTTAGTATTTCGTTTTTAGCAAGAATGCAATATTTCATGTTATCCTCAATAAATTTATTAGATCAAAAACACTAAAAAATATATCAATAAACCAAACCAAAAATGCCTGGTGACACCAGCTTTATTTATTATATCATAGATAGCAATTTTCCTGAATCTTTTACGAGCAGCATAATATTCCTGATTGCAAAGTCTCGGTAAAAATATCAGCGGGAATCAGGTGTCGTCCCTATGAAACTGGATCTCTATTGATCACAGAGTCTGTGGGCGTCGCGAAGACGCGACACCGACCCGGGATCATTTAATTACCTTTGCCATAGACCGTGAAATGTCATAAATTATGAGATTCAAATAGAATGTCGTTAGAGTTTGACCTCCATGTTCTCCAATCCATGGAAAATGTTGAAGTACCCGGAAATTAATCATGATGTAAGCGAATGGGTTACACGTGAGGAACTTAGTTATGTAGTGAAATGGAATACAGAGAGGAAAATGTTATTTTATTGATAGTTTTTTTTTAAATATTTTTCTAAACTTTCCTTTTTCTCCATACTAAAGAAGCTTTCAAAACCTTAATTTCATAAATAAATTCTTATTATATTTTTCAAAATAGAGTGAGTAAGTTTTATATTAACGTCGTCCTATATAGCTGTAGAAGAGCTATTGGCGACGGACCTCGTAATTTTGAACCCACCACACCAACGGGAAGACGTTTGAGCCTCAATAGACTTAACGTGCAGCGGCCCCCTCTACACGGCGGGTCTGAGTGAGTGAGTGAATATTAACGTCCCACTGTTCAGCTACACGAGAGCTTTTGGGAAGGGTCCGTGTGATTTTGAACCATGGTTAAGTGACGCGGACGAAACCTGAGCTGTCACCTCCCTCTCCTAACTACCACACCACACCAATGGGAGGACGTTTGAGCTCTCGACAGATTTAATGTGCATCGCTCCCCTACACGGTGGGTCTTCAGTGGTACTGGGATTGAACTCATGATATGCTAGCCGCGATCCTATGCCTAGACCACTTGGCTTCCGCGGCCACTACACGGCGGGTCTTTAGCGACACTAGACTCGAACTCATGACACGCCAGCTCCATGATCTTGACCACTAGGCTACCGCGGCCACTTGTCAAAAGGGATAAAGGCTCCTTGGAAAACTAACTGATGGCCGCGGTAGCCAAGTGGTCAAGGTATCGGATCATGGCAGGCATGTCATGAGTTCGAGCCCAGTACCACTAAAGACTGGCAGGGTAGGGGAGCGATGCACGCTAAATCTGTGGAGAGCTCAAACGTCCTCCCGTTGATGTGGTTTAGTAATTAGGAGAGGGGGTGCCAGCTCAGGTGTCGTCCTCATCACTTAACCATGGTTCAAAATTACGAGGTCCTTCGCCAAAAGCCCTCGTTCAGCTAAACAGTGCGACGTTAATATTCACTCACTCACTCTGGAAAACTAACTGATTTTTTTGTAGTCAGTAAAGTCATAATTAGTTCAAAAAATAGTTAGAAATGGTTAAGCTTAGGGAACCATAAGTGATTGAGTGTTTAGTAAAGTTGTTCAAAAAAAACATACGAGGGATATTGGCCAACGATCTCGTAGTTATGAACCTCGGTAAAGTGACGAGGACGACATATGAGATAGCACCTCACCTCTCTAAACTACCACACCTCAACTAAGGGAAGATTTAGAGCCTCGGTAGTGTTAACGTACACCAGCCCTTCAACATGCGGGTTTTCAATGACACCAGGGCTCTAACTGATGACGCGCCGCCTAAAAAAAAAAAAAAAAAAAAAAAAAAAAAAAAGTTCATGATTACAACCACGAGACCACTTAGCACATCATAAAAAAATTTCTAATTATAATAGCATCTTCATCATTTATTGAGTATAATAGCATTTTTTAAAATTATATTTGCTTCCAAATTTTTTGATTGTATAATCCAAAAAAATAAAAGGTTCATCATTTTTATCAAACTATTGTATAGTGAGTGTATCATGGAATTTTCATCTCAAAAATGAATGATTTTCATCAAATTTAAATCTAAAGCACACTAAAACCGTGATTTTCAGATACATTACTGCATTGTGGTATCATCTCAGACAAAATTAAATGGATTTTTTCTCTTCTTTTCAGGTTTCTGTTGAAAACCAATATACATTTTCCTATACTTAAAACAAAACAAAAAATACTTTCGATTACGCTAAAAAAAGTGGTAGTTTGTCATATAAATAACTATTATAACTACAAAAAAAACATTGAACATTGCACTTCAATAACACGCAATAAGTATTATGACACAAAAAACTATTATTTTTATCCTAAAAAAATCTCAACAGTGATGAAGTAAAACACCAGAATATATCTTGTTATCTAAACCACGAACAAAACCGGTTACACAAATGCTATACGTTTCCGACACAAAAAAATATAGATAAAAATACCAGCGTACAGCTAAAACAACACCAGAATATAATATTTCTAGTTGTTATCTAAACTACTATAAGAACTAAATCACAGTTATCTATCTTCAAGAAACACGTAATGCTTTAATAAATCATATTTCCTCAACAGTCTCTAACACCTTTAAACGATCCATTCCTTTATCTCAAGAACTGCCTCCATATCTCTTCTCGAGTTACCAGAACGTGCTTTTAGGGAAAGCTAAGATCTTTGAAAAGTATACTCGTAAATGGATGAAACTTAATTTCTGAAACGTTAACGTGGTTAATTGTTTTTCTTTCGACCACCGCCAAATTTCCTAGGATGGCAAATAAAAGATGCTGAAGCACTGGAACGTAATTTCATTATGACCTTCACTTTTCTCGATATAAGGGGGGTGTAGATTGAATCTAAGAAAGTGCCACAGAAGTAAGTTCCATTAAGCATTGCCTTGTCTTTTAAAATCTTGCATAATGATTTTAGGAAAAGCTAATGGTGTTTTGTTTGATTTGTTGAGCCCTGCTGAATTTACCAAGCATTTTCAATTATGTTGAAGAGGATTTCGATATAAAATGAAAAATGTTTTGTTTAAAGTTGTAATGGAAATTATATGCAGTTAGATTTGCTTATTTGTTTTGGATTTATGCTCTTTTATAGGTGAGTGGAAACAGTCTTCATGCAACTTTAAATTTTATTCAAGACAGATATTGTGTTTTTGCTTTTGCCCATCAGGGGAAAATCGAGTAATCAAGTTCTATTTTTGACTCCAAGTGTGTATCCTTGAGTTGAAGCTATAATACATGTAAGTATGTAAGGTGTGTAAAAAGAAAAATAAATATTTTATATATAGAAAACTGGTATATGTTTCGATATATTGAGATAGAAATTCAACGTCTACCACCAATAATCAGAGGATTGGGGGTTAAAAAAAATTTAATGCTTCAAAAACTTACGTAGAAAATATTGCTCTTTCTAGGTGATATTTAAAAAATTTCTAATATGTGCTTTCTTTTAGCCATTCTATTGTTAAAAAGTACAAAATTGAAAACTTGATTGAATTAATTTCAAATTCGAATCATTTTAAATACTAATTTTCGAACAAATATTTATAAGAAAGCTTTTCTTTCGTGTATTTCTTTTCGTGTGAGAATTTTGACCAAAAAATAGCCTAAAATCATTTTGAAAAGGAATAAATGTTTTGGTTAGCCTGTTGTTTGTTGGAATCTTTAGAAACTTTATTTGAGAAGTTTTGATTCATTTAAAAAAGCATTTAACATGTTTTAAATGGTTTTTTTTAATTAAAAAAGAAAATCGAAACCTTTACTTTATTTCCTATGGAGGGAAAAAAGTTCCCACAATCTGAATAACTTTTCGCAAAATTGTAAAATGTGTTCATGGAGGGGGAAATATGTTATTTACCTTCACAGAAGCTACTTTTTATTTGAACACGTATAGATAGACCACAACGAGAAGAGCCCCGGCTGCATTCCCTCGATAAGCGAGTTCAATTCATTACAAGGAGATACGAGATATCAAAGGGGAAAGCACGCCTACTCAATGCAACCTATTAAATCGATATGCTACTCCCTGTTTATTGAAAATGAGATAAAAGAAAATTTTGATACCACGTGACAAGGACGGAAACAAAGTTTTTCTTGTAGAAGTTTCTCAATGTTCCTAATGATCAAATGACGAGGATGACACCTGAGCTTGCACCCCCTCGCCTAACTTCCACACTACACCAATGGGAGGACGTTTGAGCCTCGACAGATATAGCGTGCATCTCCCCCCCCCCTACACGGTGGATCTTCAACGGTACTAGGCTCCAATTCAGGGCACGCCAACCACGAGTCCGTTACCTTGACCACTAGGCTACCACGATCACTTGCCGACTGAGGATACAGCATATAATATCACAGGTATTTTATTTTTACTAGAGTAAGATAAATATCATTTCTGCGAAATAAAAATTTAGCGATGGTATTTCTTTTTTACTTATTTTATATAAAGGAATTATCAATGACAAATACTTGCGTGATACCTGAAAAATAGGAACATTATTTATTTTTAAAGAAATACCCTCGCAATATTTATGCCATACGCGAAAGAAACTGTATCGCATATTTCATATCCTTCCATCCCGGAAAAAAGCACTTTATTTTATTTTATTTTTTGTTCAAAGATAGTCTGTAGGAACCGATATAACTGCATCACTGGCAGCAGAATCCATTTTGATAGCGCTTATAGTGCCATCATCAAGATGACAAATCTATCCTTTCTGTTCAGGTTGTTCACCAGCCTCACTGGGCGAAGTAGGAAAAAATGTGAGTAATAATAGAAAGTGGTTCAACTTCTGGACATAAATCATCTCCACTTGAATACTGCCCCTATGACTTTCAAATGCAAACACATCCTGTACCGATTATGCGGCGATGAATATATGTATACTTTTGCATTGGAAAGTTTTACACGGCTTTTCCCTTTCCTTGTCCTTTTGAATGATATAAATTTTGGAACACATCCCACTGGAAAAGTGGGTCTTTTGAGAAGTGAAGTCCGATATTAACCCTTTGTTATATCGGTAGGAAAAAGTAACATAGCATTTATTGTGTGCGTTATTTAATTTTCGAATATAAAATCATCTTTTATTATATTTTTTCAACAAATAAATTATGTGTCTAGTAAGAAACGAAATAAAATATTTATCTGAGTTTGATCTTTTATCTGTATGTCGGAGAAAAGAAACTCACTTGCCACAAAATCTCTGAAACTGTTAGACATACAGACTTAAAATTTGGCAAGCATATTTCTCTTTTTGAGTAGGGATCCTTTAAGACTGAGTTCTACGAAAATCAACTCCCAAGAACTGGAGGAAGGAGTGCAGGGGCATAATAGATAAAAATTCCTATTTCAAATTATTGGGCCTACAAACTTGAAATTTGGCAGGCATGTTAATTTTGTAATTTACAGAATAATACATTTTATGTAAATTAATAAAACTTTTGGAATAAAAAAAGTTGAACAAAAATTCAAACCAAAGATACATGAATTCTTTATTCGGACAAATTATATTCATTATTTTTTATTATAATTGCTTAGGGAATAAATAGCTCTGTTTCATCTGCGGTGATGTATAAGTATACCCCCAACAGGGGGCATGAGTGATGCATAAGACAGTAGAGAGTAAAGAGCATTAAACAGAATGTGAAAGTGTGATTGTTAATTTGATGAGGTTGTGTAAGTAGTGAGAGAGCTTAATTTAAGTAGATGTAAAATTAAGTTGTTATTGTTGAGAAGGTTTTTACAAGTGAATTTAATTTGATTCTAATGCAAATATCTTGTTGATTAAACCGCCAATTATACATCTTATATATTAATTAATTAATCGAAGAATCACTCTCGTCTAGCTTTCAACTACTTTACGTTAATCACACTAACTTCTATCATCTAACTCCTAACCCCTCTCTCCTCGAATCTAAAAGTTAATGCTTAAATATAAACCTCGATTTACATAAACTGCATCTTCTTTTTCGGGAGAAAGTTTTCGGTATAACTATAAAGAATGAGATAGATTTTTCCCCGGAGGATTAGTAAGAGGCTCACTAATAGACCCGTTACAACCTCTTAGAGATATGTTGATGAGGTGTTGGAAGCATAAATTAGGCTGTGTACGGTTTCTGTTGGCAAAGAGCTTTTATTAATGGAAGGCAATGCTCTGCCACACCGAGCATATATGGTGTTCGAATACATGTAAATGGAAGATGTCACTCGGATGGATTGTCATCTTACTCTCGCGACTTGAGCATGTGTAGGCTGCAATAGGCACAGTATTTTAGAGCAGCAAATTTCTCCCTGGACTCTCCAGAGTGCACTTTTAGAAGAGTAGAGTACACTTTGTTAAACTCTATGAAATAAGGATATAAGGTATGTGTATCTGTCGAAAGTAACCATACACCAGAGTAAAGAAGAAATATTTCCACAGAGAGGACTTAGTCTTTCCATCATCTTCCAATTTCATGTATTGGGTTTTAATTTCAATATTAATTTGATATTTTGTGAATAAACAATTGCCGAACATTGTAATTTGCATTAATTAATGCTTTTGTAAAAATTTCCGTTAATATTTTTTTTCCATTAAGTATCAATTACATTATATTATTGCCATTATCTTTTAATTTTGATGGCCAGTGTATTGATGTAATAAGGAATCAAAATAACTGTTATACGAGGGCTATTTTTCAAGTAAGGCCGTTGGCGCGTATAGTTCCCTAGTTCGCGCGTACACTGCAACGAGTCTCTGCGTCACTGACTAGCAGTTTTTGCTAACACACTCGCACCCCTTCCAGCTCTTGTAGCAGTCCTGTAAGCTTCTCTGTGCATCTTTAAAATGTTTAAGGTGATTGAATCGCACGCCAAGTGGGAGATAGGTCTGTTATCCGTTTTTTGACTGCGAGAAACATATTGGCTGCAGACATTCATCGCCAGATAACAGAAATTTATAGCACTGAAGCAATGAATGACAGCGAAGTTCGAAAATGGGCGAGGAAGTTTAAAGATGAGAGCCTCACACCTCTCGAACGACTCGGGACTTAATCGAATATTTTAGCTGGGAGGTTTTGGACCATGCCCTCGACCTTGCTCCCAGAAATTTCCCTTTTTTCTGGTACCTCAAACACTGTCTTGGCGGAAAGCGGCCGTGAACTCTTGGCTGTCCTACCAGGCGGCAGACTTCTTTGACCAGGGATTCAAAACTTAGTTCTAAAGTATGGCAAGTGCATTAATAAACTCGGCAACTATGCAGAAAAATAGACAAAAGTATGTACGATCCTAAAATAACAGTTTTTGAAACAAAATATTGTCGTTATTTTTTTAAAAACAAACGGACCTTGTTTAAAAAACACAGCCCTCGTAAATATATAAGATATGTCTAATTTAATAGCACTTCAGTACATAAATATCGGAACTTATTTTCTCGCTTTTTATTAACAAAATAACTCTGAAATCAAAAAATGGAAAAGAAAAAATCCCACTTGCAGGGAACCTATACACTTAATCAAGCTTTCCCGGATCATTTTAATGTATTTCCTCACAATAGATAACAAATCTAACCAAAAATAACAATAACAGCAATATATTAAACTTTAAGCAATAAATACAATGAAGAAATAAATCCCACCATCGGAACAATTTATAGCTGCCATAAACAAATTACGACTATTCCTCACAACATCATAAGAACTGATATTTAGGACTAAAAATACTCGAAGAAATATCTGTAATCACTAGCACACGAAACTAAAAAAAAAAGTTAGATGATAATATTTTGTATGGTATCTCATATAGACAATTTCCGGGATCTTTTACGAGCAACAATATTCTTGATTGGCGACGTTTCGAATAAAGATATCAACCGGAATCAGGTGTTGTTACCCTCATGAAGCTGGGTCTCTATTGATTTCAGCCTCATAGGCGCAAAACCGACCTCGGATTATTTAGTTATTTTCCTAATAAATTTTAAATGTCAAAAATCACGTGGTGTAAATAAAATTTGACCTCTGTGTGTTTGAATCCTAAAAAAATATTCAGGATAATAATATGCTTGTGAATAAGTATTAATATTTATTCTGTTCCGGTAAACTTAACAATAAAAATAAAAACAGAAAAAAAGAGAGAAAACAGAAAAGTGTAGAAAGAATTACTTAAAAGATAAACATTTTATCTTTTTTTTAAACTGATAGAATTTCCTAACATGGGATTTTAATCCAGAAAATTTTTTTTCCTATTTGCTTTTAGAGCTTCCAAAGCTTTGAAGCAGGATTTTTTTTAAAAAAAAGCAGACACACTTTCTGTATTTGCTTAGACTTTTATTTTTGTTATTTTTACATCGCCCAACAAGATATGGTGAATGTAGCATCTTTTTATGCTTGTGTTATTAAGTTTTTTAAAATTTTATTCTACATATTAATGCATGGTGAAAACCGTTTGGATATTTTTTATGATCTGATACGCTTACTGTTTTGAATTAATCAATTAAAAAAGAATAAGAAAAGCGAAAGTAAAGTGAAAAGCTGATTTAAATATTACAAAGAATAAAATTTGCATTTGGGCAGACATCAGATAAGAAAAAAATTAAGGAGTTTCCCTCAATATAAATTACATTTATTATTTTAGATTCTCTTGTATTTCCTTGTTTTATTATGGTTAGTACTTTTTTTCTTTGTAAATATTTGAAATAAATAAATTCATTAAAGTAGATACAGAAACTTCATTTTTCCATTCACTGTAAACACAAACCGTTTTCTCATTTTATTAAATTTACTTTTATTTACAGTAATAAATACGAGAAATTATTTATTAATGTTCCTATTTTGAAAAATGTTTGGACTTTTTCTTGTTTCAATTACCTTATTTGAAATCGTATCACAATAATGGAATAAAAAACATCTCAGAAAGAAAAAAATTCATTAATATCATATTTCTTAAATTAATATATAAAAGCACTTTTACCGGGAATCCAATTACATTTGAAGCCTTTCTTACATTGAAATATAAATTATTAATGAAAATTGTAAAAGAAATTGTAAAATTGTAAAATTATTAAAGAAAATATAAATATTTTTTTTAAGTTTTTCAATATTAAAAGTGAGCGATATTATCTTTTATGAACAGAAAATTTGACATTTACGAAAAAACAATCAAACACAAAAATACAGTTAGAGATGAGTTTCGTTTTCAAATTAGATTTCACATGCACAAGTGTTTTTACGTTTAATTTTCTTTTTCAGTGTATTAACGTATCCGACTAGTTGCGACAACATTTTTTTTTTTTTTAAAAAAAGATATGGGGATTTTTTTGTTACTTTTAGATTTGTTTAGTGCATTTTAAGAAATATGTGCTAAAATTAAGAAGAGAAAAAGAAATTATTATTACTAAAATGGGAAAAAATAGGTAAAAAGTGACAAAAAATAGCATAAACACGGCCCATTCTGCACCAAAGGTTTATGCACAAATTTTCAATTTTTTCAATCTAATATGTTGCTATATTATTCAATTTTGAAATGACTTCAGGATAAGAGATATTTTCTTTTTTACAAAAACCAGAGCACTTTATCTCAGATATTATATAAAATTGCTTTAAAAAACAGTGATTATATTCACATAAGGGACTGTACATTTTGTAATAAAACAGTGATTGATAAATCTGTAGGTTAAAAGAATTCTACTCTTATACAAAACTTACAGAAAAAATTTCAGTTAATCATGTTCAAAACTTTTTGAGCAATCGCTGACCCCGTTTGATTATTTTCAAAAAATCACATTTCGAGTAAAACGCGTTTTAAAGTATGACATATTGCTTAAAGAAATGGCATTTTCTTTTACTAAAACACTTGTAGTTTTTGTTCTAGTAAACGGAAAATGATAAACTTGGTAATTTTATAAAGCTAATAAGACGGCTAATAAAATAAAATCATAAAAAGTGTTCAATTTTTGGCAAAATTCACAGTTTTAGGGTAGTTGGATACCTTAAATCGCGTTTTTTTATTTCCTTTAAAATTCCGGTGCACTATAATGAAACACGAGGGCTATTGTTGATGGACTTCGTAAATTTGAACCACGGTCAAATGACGAATACTCACCTGAGCTGGCATCCCCCTCTCCGAAATTCCTCTCCACGTCAACGGAAGGACTTTGAGCTTCGACAGAGCCAACGTACATCAGCCCCTATACAGTGGCAACAGGGCGCGAACTCGTAACACGCCGGCCACGAGTCTGTGACCCTGACCAATAGGTTGCCGTGGCCACTAAATGCATTTAAAAGGACGACAGAGCAAAATGTTTGAATACGTATTTAGACTTAAAATGCTATGAGATGAAAATCCGCCCTCCCCTAAACATATTTATTTTTTAATGTAACACAAAAAAATTTTATTTGTATTTAATGAGTTTTGTTAATTAAGACACTAGGAAAATGAAATATATTAATTCCGCACGTTACCTTAAATTGTATAAGGAAATGTCTGACACACAGAGTGCTATTAAATTGTATTCATGAAACTGTGACGGAAGAGTTATCTCATCCCTCAGAGTGGGGAGGTCGGACTGAAGATTACCCATAGTCAATATAACTTCAATTTATTTTTCTATACGAACAACAAGAGAAATTTTATTAACCAAAGTTAAGAGATGCACCCAAATACTAAATATGACTAACAATAGCGAGGCAGACGAGATACGAGAAGACTATAAATAAACAGATCACTTACGTCTAAGCAATACCTTCTAATTCTTAGAGACCTAATGTAATTTGATTCTTAATTGACAAATCGTCAGCTTTAACATTACAATATTCAGCTACTAAGTATCCACTCCTCACTTCACGTTTAATCAATCACTGTTAGCCGTAGCAGTCTAACCTCTCTCTTTCTAACTCGAAAGTTTAATCTTTATATACAAGACTTAATTTACATACTCACATCTTCTTCTTCGAAGGAAGGTTTTAAATAAATTAAATTTTAAGGACCCATTTTTCCCCAAGAGGATTGTTAGTTGGAAAAATACGAATTGATCCGTGACAAAACTGTTTATAATCTCTTTTTATGCTTTTCTCTAATGACCTCCTCCGCCATTTTTGTGAACTGAATTTTCTATCGCTAATAATTGGTATGTTTCTCTCAATCAGTTACTAGTGGGGGACTGCAATAGTCCGATTGCTTCAGTCACAGATCCCGAAGTTCCGAATTTCAAGAGTTTGGTGCTGTGCAGCTAGACTTATGTGCGTTAAATCTGTTGAGGATCAAAGTATTCACAATGACGTGTTGAGAAAATATTTTGCCGGGGTGCTAGATCAGGTATCTTCCTTATCACTTGACCCCAAGGTCCATCTCCGATAGCCTTTTCCTGTATTTGCTTTAAATCTTTTTTTATGCCTTTATACTTTTAATCCATGTAATTCTTGCTCAAACAAGCTTTGTAAAAACTTGTCTTATATTAAAATAAAAGGGTTTTTGAACAATAAATGGTGAGCACGGATCCTTAGTATTTCCCAGAACGCCAGATTTATAATTCAAAACTCTATAGCAGGAATAGCGAACTAATGACACGCGTACCATTGACGGCACGTGGCACAATATTTTGGGCACTCCACTGATCAAAACAACAAAGTTCACTATGAAGTATTACTAACAAACGTGAGGGATTGGTCGTGATGCGTGAGGTGGCAGGAAGCACACTTGATTATTGTCTTACAATCCTAACATAAGTTATATGTCATCTAATCTTCAACAACAGAAGTCACACTAATGTTACTTTAATTTGAATTACACATATATGTAAGGTTCGCATGAATCCAAAAATGGTATTGGTGGCGCTGCCATCGGAATGTAAAAGAAGAACACTTTATGTGGTTGGGGAGCGCGGAAAGTACTGTTACGATCGCTAGGATGGAAACAAAAATGGTGTGAAACTTGTAAGGAATTTATATTCATTCCTCCCTCTAACCCGGCAAGATGTGTGGGAGGAACTAAATGATCAAATGACATGATAAACTTCAATTATTTATCTGTCACAATATTCAACACAGACACAATAATACTCTAAATTGGATCAACTAGAGGACTAAGTTGAGACAGGATAGCGTGAGGATAATATATACGCTTATTCAAAAATACTCTTACGATAACTTATACAAAGCTCGTTTTAAGAAGCGCACTCATAATTTAACTCCCTAACTTCTATTTGAACTTAGATTACAGAACCTGAATTCTTGCAATCCTTTCAACTATTCGACGTGGCCTTGAACACTAATAGTTGACTTAAGCACTTCTTCGAGATTCCAACTTCACGCGTTGTACACTGTTTACGTATACGTATTACTGTCGATTTGCTTGCTTCTTATCTATTCACTTCACATCCAAGCTATCCTCACTTAACTTCCAATGCATCCTCACTTCACTAACTCTCAAAACTCGCGAATCCAGAATATATATATATTAAACTTAATTTGTGCATAACCACGTTTTCCTGTCCTCGGAGAAAGCTCGTTGAAAGAATTCTGGCCTTAAAGGAATCCCCAAAGAGTTAGTGAAAGGACGCGTATGGATCTGTCACAAACTTAAGTTAATGTAAAGTGCTAGTATTTTTTTAAATGTTACGTTAGTTTTGTGTGATGTGTAGCTTTATAATGACCAAATACATAATTGGCCACTAAAATGCACGAACTTTATTTGCCTGGTAAAAGTACGAAATCTCATTTGACAACAAAGAACTTACAGCGAAAATAGTATTGTATAACTAAAGCATTTACAACAATACAATGTAAAATGTATTTTTTTTCGTAGTAAAATAAAAAGAGTTACGAGTCGTTAGTATTTGGTTTTTTATTTTCCCCATAATCACAAGTCAAAGTTATTTGATGGCACGTCTTACCTCTCATTAAGCATTTCTTCAGAAAAAATGGCAAGTTGATCCATAAAGATTTGTCACTCCTGCTCTATAGGATGAGCTCCACCCTTGGATTATTTCACCAATATCCCTCATATTGATTATAGAACTACGTTAACAGGGCCGTTTTTAACCTCCCCGGCGCCCTAGGCACTTCAAACTGTTACGCCCCCATCCACTATTTTCAAAGCACCTCCCACCTTCAGTCCTTGCCTTGCCAGTTTTAATTCGTGAGGGATTTTTCCTAAACTCTCTTACTTTTTTTCCTTTCTTTGTTTTTGCTGTTTGGAGAGTCTTTCCATTATCCACCACCTATTAACCCGCCGTGTCCTGGAATGGCATCCGTAAGGAAAGGATAGTAGCATGGTTTAACCCCTCTTACTCACTTCGTACCTTATGACATCATGGACCACCTACTATTTTGTAAATTAGTACAGTAAATGTGTGAATGAAATCGTTTGCAATTACGATTGTTTTCAAACTGTTAATTATCATCTTTTTCATCGATTATCGTTTTACTGTCATTTACTTTTAGACATCCTTATTCTTTGTTGAGTAACTGTCATTGTACTGGTACAGCAAAGGTTTTCTTCGAGCTTTGACCATTGCACAAAATCATTAATAACATCAGTGTAATCAATTTCTATGGTATTATTATTTTAAGTGCATACCAATATCAAACCATTAAGCTTTTAATTTTCTATAGTAGTCCTTATTTCAGTCCTTACTCTTAAGAGCAGAAATGCTTCTTTCATGACTCGCTAGTTGATGGTATGTTCGCTGTAATTTAAATTTTTTATCGTTTTTATCCCTCCAATTTTTTTTTTGCGCCTTAGGCACGTGCCTGGTGTGCCTAAGCGGAAAAGCGTCCCTGTACGTTAATAAATAATCAATTATTCAATAAGCCAATCGTACTAGTTATTCATAAAAACAAATTTTTTTAAAGAGATTTTTGTAGTTCCTTTTTTTTTATTGCATTGTTTTCTAATTCAAAACCCGTGATTTTTCAAAAATATAAACAAGGTTTCAACTTTTCTTTTTATACATGTATTGATAATTTAATAAAGGCCTTTCATTCTTTTATCTTGAAAACCATCCCCAGATCTCTTCCCGAATTATCAAAACTAGCTTTTAAATAAACACGTAACTTTTTGGGAAGAGGACATTAAAGGAAGAGAGGGTGCTAATAATTTTATTTAATTTAGTTCCTTGAAATTGTCAAGTGGTTAAATATTTCTCCGCTAAGCAATCTCTGTTAAAGCTTTTGAGATAGCGAATAAAGAGCAATGCTTGCTCGTAATTTCATTATGGTTTTTATTTTTTCGGTAAAAATGTAAGTTGAAACTACGCGAATTCTCCTTTTTTCCATTAACCATTTCCTTGCACATTAAAGTAAGTCTTAGATAAAGGCTTGACAAAATCTAATGAAATTTGTTTATTTGATTGTACTGCACTAGAAAACGTTTCTTAGTTCCATATTTAATATAAATTTAGCATCAAAGATTAGCGCTTAAAGTTCTGTTGGATATTTTTGAAAAAGTACAAGAATTATGGTTAGATGGCTTGTTTTTTAATATCAATACCTAATACACACACAAGCTTGAGATAATTGCGTAAAATGTCTTCTAAAATACTTTTACATTCCCCAGTGAAAATGATATCCATTATGTCACAAATGAGATTAAAATACAACATAATAAAATGAATATTAGTGGTTCCACTACTAAAAACGCTTGAAATTTGATTTTTTTAAAAAACTTATTCGGTGAACCTGTTCATATTCATTTATTTTTGTTACGATAAGTCTAAGTATTGTGGCGATTTTTTTTTGTTTCAGAAACAAAACAAAACAAAAATGCCAATTCACTTTTATGCTATATTAATGTAACATTTTCTCCTATTTCAGAAAAAAATATGCAGTCAAAAACTTAATCATAGAGAAATCATCATGTTAAAAATATAGAAACTAATAGTTTAGTAAAAAAGCAATGGATTATTATCTAACATAGTTTTATTTGTAGAATGTTTTATCTTTAAAAAAATATCGACAAAGCGAGAAGATTTGAATTTAATTAGAAGTAGATATAATGAAATATTTATACAAAAAAATTTAATCTTCTAATTCATATATATATATATATATATATATATATATATTCAAAATTTCTCTACAATAGAGCGAGATGAATTACATGATTAATACTCAAAAGAATATCAATTGCCAGATAACAAGACAACAGAATTTAGAAGGAGATATGAATGATTGAAATAACACAGTAAAATATAAAAGAATGGATGCTTCAGTATTATCAACATTGCTGACTTAGGCAGCTAGTATACATAAAATTTTCTTTAAAAAAATCCTTCTGTATAAAAGTGGGGTTGAACATGTTTTTTGGCCAGCCAACCTTCCCCCTTTTTTATTAATAATACCAAGCAAATACCAATTGGAAATAATGGATAGGAAATCTAAATCCATTATAAGGAAAAGGTAACTTACCCAAAATTGCATACTGAAATGCAGAGCCGCGCTAAATCTGAGTACAATAAACAAGTTATTGCCAGATTCTGGACCATAAATACAATTTCAAAACAAAGCAATGGCTGAAAATAGCACTTAGCAAAAGTATGAAAAGAATAGAAATAATAAAATAAGAAATGTAACATACTACCATTATCTTAGACTCTTAATATGGTTTAAAAGTTATAATATATTCTAAAAAAGTAATTTTATCTAAAACTAGAAACTGGGGGTATTTAAAACTATCTAGGAAGAATAATAAATCTATAATATAACCTATTAAAACTATGGAAATTTAATCCTTACTATTTAGAATTTCATTAGTTAAATATCTATTAATAAAAATTAATAGGGTAGTTTTGAATTAAACAGTATTTAGTAAAATGTTTATAATTTTTTATTTTTCTGATTTATTAGAAACTAGAAGTTTATTGCGTAGTGTGTAATTAAGAACAATATTTCTGAATATAGATACATGCACATTACTCTCCCAATGCGGTACTTTTATAATATTGAAATTAAAGTCTTCTCGTTTATCATAAATATTAGTAACTATTTTATAATCATTTAATTTAATTTCTATATCAAGAAAATTTGCTTCGTAACTGTTACTATTTGTCTGTATTAAATTAAGATATTGTGGATAAAAATTAATATTAGGTATAAAGTTGTCTTGCTTGCCAAAAATGATTATATCATCTATATAACGAAAAAAAAAAATTCTAAGTTGTCTGTGAAACTATTTTCAAAATAATGTAAATATAAATTGGCAAGACAGTTGCTAGCTGGGCCCCTTGTGGTAGACCTTAATCTGTTGATAATAATTACCATTATGATAAAAATAATTCTCTTTAGAACTAACTTAAGTAGAGAACCAAATCTATCAATATTTGACATTTTTAAACAAATTATCTTTATGTAATTTTACTAGTGTTTTTATCATATCAATCAATATTAATTGAGTTAAAAGATCTTCAAAATCTAAACTAAATACTGAAAATATTTTTTTATCTTTAATTTGTGCAATAAGTTCTGTACTATTTTTAAGAATGGCTGAAGTTTTTAGATTATTTATTGTATCTTGTAACATTTCATGTAGAATTTTGCCTGATTTGCTGATATATGTATTAAAACCATTAGTAACTGTTCTAAACTTTACTAGGTTTTTATGAAATTTAGGAGTAAGAAATACATGTGGAAATTTAAAATTATTATTAATTTGTATTTTTAATTGTTTATGAAAAGCCAAAATTCAATTATTTATTTCTCTCTCAGAAATTTATGACCCTATAAAAGCTGTATTATTTTCAAAATGTTTGTTGAGCATTAAACTATAATAGTATTTACAAATGAAGGCAAAATTTCCAGGCACTTTATCAATATAAACTATAATAAT
>BMAO01037759.1:0-68063 GCA_019973975.1 Trichonephila clavata
TGGTGATGTTCATTATGCATACTTCCTTATTTAAATCGGATATTGTTATATTTCATTGGTTTTAACTTTGTTTTCACGGAGCCTTAATTTTTTTTCTAAAATAAAAGTAACCTAAGTTACACTCCTTATGTTGTTGTTGTTGCTTATGCACCTGATTGGCAGTAACATCAGATCAAGGTCCACGAAATTCATCGCGCTAAGGCTAGAATTTTACGCCCTGTCGTTATCCTAAACTTTGAGCCCATGAAGGTGTCAGTAGGATTTTGCTCGTACAACACGATAGATGGCGACACATTCATACCCACTGATTTAACGAGCACGTACTCCGTGTGTATTGGAGGCATTGGTGGCATCAGGCATGAACCGGAACTTCCGGTCTGGATTCCAATGCTCTAACCACTAGTCTACCCACGGCCGTTACTCCTTATAACATCAGCTATCGAGCAGTGAAAGTCCATCAATTCGGTCAGTCGTTTCAGAGATTCGTCGGAACAAATAGATAGACAGACAGACAAAATTTTAAATATTGACTTTTTGATATAAGTACCGGTATATACTTTTAAATGCATTTAGTAAAAGATGTTTAATTTGAAATTACAAACAGACACTTAAATTTTTATTTATTTGTTTATGCACTGAATGAGCAAAAAAAACTGGTATACACCTGCCTAATATCGTGTAAAACCACGAGAGCATCAGAACTGCCACAACACGACGTGCATGGATTCAATTAATTTCTGAAGTAGTGCTGGAGGTAATTGACACCATGAATCCTACAGGCTGTCCATAAATCAGTAGGAGTAAGAGAAGATGGAGATCTCTTCTGAACAAAACGTTGCAAGGATCCCATATATTCAAAAATGTTCATATCTGTGGGTTTTGGTGGCCAGCGGAAGTGTTTAAATTCAGAAGAGTGCTCCTGGAGCCACCTGTAGCAATTCTGGACGTATGGGGTGTTGCATTGTCCTGCTGAAATTCCCCGAGTTCGTCGGAATGCACAATGGACATGAATGAGTGCAGGTGATATGACAGGATGCTTGCGAACCTGTCACATGTCAGAGTGTATCTAGACGTATCAGGGATCCATATCACGCCAATGCAACGCCTCATATCATCACAGAGCCTCAAACAGCTTGAACAGTCCCCTGTTGACATGTAGGGTCCATCGATTCATGAGGTTATCTCAATACCCGTACAGGTCAATGAGCTCGATTTAATTGGAAAGAAGACTCTTCAGATCAGGCAACATGTTTCCAGTCACAACAGTCCAAAGTCGGTGTTGACGGGCCAGGTGAGGCGTAACGCTTTGTGTCATGCAGTCAACAAGGGTACATGAGTGGGCCTTCAGCTCCGAAAGCTCATATCGATGATGTTTCGTTAATAGTTTACAAGGTGACACTTGTTGATGACCCGCATTAAAATCTGCAGCAATTTGAGGGAGGGTTGCACATCTGTCATGCTTAATAATTCTCGTCAATCGTCGTTGGTCCGTTCTTGCATGATCTTTTCTGGCACAGTGATGTCGTATATTTGATGTTTTACCGGATTTCGACATTCTGATATCTCGTGAAATGGTCGTACGTGAAATAAATTTCATTGCTACTCAAGATGCTATGTCCATCTCTCGTGCACCGACTATAACACCACGTTCAAACTCAATTAAATCTTAATAACCTGCCATTGTAGCAGCAATAACCTATCTAACAATCGTTCCAGACACCGTTGCTCATATAGGCTTTGCCGACGCAGCGCCGTAATCTGATTGGTTTCATAACTCTTTATTTGCATATGCATGCTTGTACCAGTTTTTTGGCCTCTTCAGTGTATATTCTTCATGCTGGATAGCTAAAATTACGAATGTTTTTTTTCTAATTGAAACTCCAATCCAGGTCATAAAAAATCTATTTAGAAATATAATAATTATAGAATATTAAACATTCAACTGTTATATGTATTTCCGTTTCTTACAAATGAAAATTATTAAAAGAATGTAAAAAAAGTGAATTGGTATTCATTTATTAGAAAACAACTTTACACATCGATGCTAATTTGGCTCGATTTGGTTTGTTCATTTTACTAAGTCTTTAATGAAATTACGTAGTAAAATATTCAGCATGTTTGAAATCTTCACATTTTTGTACCAACCACCGATTTCAAAGACAAAATGAGACAACAAGTAATTGAAAATATTATTGCCAGGGAAGAAAACTGAGCCAAATTAGTGTCATTTAACGTCGAGAAAATATGCCAAGAAAAGAAAATTAACTCTAAGTGGTAGCTTTGTAAAAGAAAATAATAAATAAATTTGTAACCTTAAGATTTTAACATAATCACCTTTTTTTTTTAGATAACAGTTAATGGAAGAGAGATGACGTCTTTACCCGTTATAGCTCCAGGAATCTACATAGGCCAATCTACATCTAAATATATCAGAGTAAGTAATTTCAGTAAATGCTTGTAAAATAGATCCATTGAGAAAATGATGTTAATATTGATTTGTATTTCTCTGTAATTTAATAGAGTAACTATTGCTTCTTAATTTGAAAGATAAAATTGCCAGTTATTAAAGAAATTTTCCTGGTTATAATGTCCTGGTATACATCCCTTTTTTTTCATCGTATTAAATTATGTCACACAAAATTACCCAAATATTGTCAGCCAGACAATTTAATAAGGCTGTAATAATAGGCACATTAAGTGAAATGTGATACAAGAAAACATCGCACTAAAATAAACAATTATTTTTTCTTCTCATGCTGAAAATTAGCCAACAAAAATATTTATTTTTGTTTAAAATTAATAAAATCTTATTAATGCCCCTTAAAAAATTTAAATTAACACATTTATGTCTAAAATTTAAATACTTTTTTTTTCATATCTGACTCAATTTGCTGTTCCAACGATGCTAAAACATTTTTAAAAAATGAAGTATTTATAAAAAAATACTTTTTTTAAAAACAAAAGTTTACGTAATACATTTTGAAGATTTCCAGATACATAAAATATATATCAGAATTTCATTTATTTATTTAATCAAAAACTAACTCCTCTATTTCTTGGATATTATTTTCATTATTCAGATAGTAAAAATGACATTATATCTAAAAGAAATAATTGGTAAGCTACTATAAATTTCAAATTCAGAAATATTGAGAATTAGCATGTACAGATTTATTGGTGGTATACTTTTTATTAGATATGAATTAACTAAAGTTTATTAACTTAAATACAGTTATATCCTTCGCCTCTAATGGTAAGAAAGAAACTTGAGATTCGAATTAACTTAAACAGCCGTAAAATTTTGCCATCACCTTATTTTTCTCATCTTAATCATAGTGTATTACAATCATAATGAAGCCATCCTTAATATTGGAAAATATTAAAAAAGATTTTTCTATTTATCCTTCAGTAAACAGTTGTAATTATCTTTTTCTTATTAGAAGAGACAAATGTCTTCGCTTATTCAATTTATCTTTATTATTAGTAGCAACCTATAATTTTAAGGTACTTTCAGAACTTTCTTCTTTTCCACGTTCCTTCTTATCCGAATTTTTTTTATCTATGTAAGTAGTTCTTTTCTTTTGGAACCGTGATGCTCAGTAGGTTCCCATTATATTATGAAAATGTATTCCCGAATAATATATATATATATATATATATATTTTTTCAAGAGAGAGATATTATGTTATATTAAAGATATCATTGAGATAAAACACAGAATTAGAAGAATATGAAATTGAAAAACAAAAAATAAAAGAATGATGCTTCATATATACATTGCTGACTTAGGAAGTAGTATAATAAATTTTTTTAAAAAAATTTGTATAAAATTAACATGTTTACACAAATGAATGACAAGAGATGTTTAGTTTTCGTTCGGGTATTTTTGACTTTTTTAGTAGTTGTATTTGTACGTTTCTTCAGTAAATATGTTTGGTTAAATACGGCTGTTACATTTTCAAAAATTATCAAGTCATGGTTTTTATAACAATTGACATAAAACTGTGAACTCTTAAAATTGTACTATATGAACTACCAAATTACGTAGATTTTATTCATTAAACACATTAATAAAGTTATTTATAGAACATATACAAATGTATGTAAATAAATTTAAATAAGCTTAAGAAATTTATTTCTTTGCTAAAAATGTATTACCAGAAAAATAAACTATTACAGATACTTCTAAAATAACAATAATCAAGAATTTATAATCACGAAATTTGTACCTTTGATGCGAGTTTTTTTAAAAGTCCTTCAGTCCTTCAAACTGAGCAGAAGGGTTTAATTTTTCAACAGTGTAAATTGCCAATAATCATAACATTGAAATAAAAATGTTGAAAAGAATTAAGACATTCGTATAAAACCGAATTTTATACCTGGATCACATATTAATTCTATCAGTTTTATAATATTCAATAGGCGCAATTAAACAATGGCTTAGAAATCTTATGGGACCACTTTGGTCAAAACATCCAAGTTTTCGCACCAAAGGAACTATTCGGTTCATTGAGAGGGCTGTGTGGAACTTTCACGAAGAGTAGACAAGATGAATTCCTCACACCCGAAGGAGATATTGAGACATCTATTGGGGCTTTCGTGCTGAAGTGGCAAGTTGAAGAAAGCTGTAAAGACGTCGAAGAGCCTACCGATTTAGAAGGAAACGAGAAAGCTTGTGACACCTATTCCGAAAGAAGAGGTGTGGCCTCTGAAGTATGCATTATTCTGAAAGGACCTGTATTTACAGGTAATGTAAACGTAGCCTTTTTGGAACTTATTTTAGGTTGACTTTGAGAATCGTAAAAGTACTCAACGTCATTTTCCTTTTATTGTATTACAATATAATACAGTACATTACATATAAAATTCTAATCAATTTAAATTTTAGAAATGAATAGCTGCTAATGGGATTTATACAATGATAATAAAAGGAAGTAATGTTTTCGGGGTAAAAGTGAACTCTTAATCAAAGATTTTCCTTTAAATGGCCAAATTCAGGCATATTCTAGTAAGGTACAATTAAGATTTACAACTAGAAGAACATAAAGTACTAATTCTCATAACAAATATTATTTTATACAACTGAGTAATTTCTTCTAAAAATAATTTCATTTAAGTGAATGAAAAATTCAATAATTGACAGTAATCAAACAAATTAAACATAAGGATTGTTCTAAAGGGTATAATGATCAACATTAAGCTTTTTTGTTGCGTACGGGATGAAGATAAGCAGAGACAAGTGTTGCCACACTTTTCTAAATGTGTAAGCTGTAAATCAATTTTGAAAAGAAATGTCAAAAAAAGTTAATTGCATTCAGATATTTTTGCAATTTTTTTCGAAATTTTAGATGAACTCTTTATTAGTATTAATTGCTAAATAAAACATATTATAATCTCATGCTTGATAAATTAACTGAATTCAGAATGTTATGAATTTCTAGGATCAATATATAAGTAAACGTGTAATTTTTCATCTTTGATGATATTCTTTTAAAATATAATTATAATTTAAAATATAATATTCCTATAATTGAAATTTCTCATTAATTAATTTTAGAGATATTGGAAAACGTCTTACTGCGAACTTTACTGTCATCCTTAGTACAATGATTGTTTTTTTAGGTCCTTTTTTGTGTGATTTTACTTTTGTGCGGTTTTTTCTGTTCGTTACTTTTTTATGCGGTATAAGAATTTCAACGGCTTTGGCGCCAATGAAATGAATGATGGAGAATGGGCAATGGCGAAGGAGAATGTTAAAGCCTTCCTGCAAAGTCAGGCTTTGCCTTTGATATTTTATAGTCGTTGGGGGGTGACGACCAGAGTGCCTAGCTCTTTCGAGCTTTAACCTCTCATCGTTAGGAATTTGAATGACTGTAATGCCTTGACTCTTGCCCTTTATTAATATTTTATAAAATGGATAAATACGTACTTGGCGTTAGTTAGGTCTTGGGCCTCCTAGAGTTCTGAGCTCCTCTACCTTGTGAAGCGGGAGTTGCGGAGGTTAAGCGCTGCGCTTACATTTATACACTTCAAGACACTACGTTCATTTATTATTAACAGCCTCATGACAATGTACGTTCACTTGCTTTCTCTCAACGCGGCAACAGCCTGCGCTTGATTGAAGATGAAACTTTTCATGGCAGTGACATTATCAATAATTCGATAAATTATGAAGTCGTACAAGAAGAACCGGATTCTTTGAGAACGGATGAAATGTATGCAGGGATACAGCTTTCCAACAAATTGGAAAAGCATGGCCAAATAGATACCGATCCCGAAGGGAGGGTGAAACTTTAAAAAGAGCTTCGATCCTGCATATCTGGTTATCGTGACATTTACAAGCAACTGACCAACCAAACTTTGTCGTAAAAATTTATCTCTTACTTTATGATACCAAAAAATTAATCAATTAAAATTATATCTTCAAGTGACGAAAGCGACTCTTTGAACTTATTAAACACAGGAAGACGAGGGCTTTGGATTACGATGAGTAGCAGTGAATTATGTATGTGCATTTTGAAAATTTTTCCATGTATACGATGAGAAACTAAAGGTTCTTAAAATGTTTCCATGAGTAATATAATTATTTTTTTGTTATGGAAGTACTTGTATAAATTTTGTAAATAATTGGCATATTTTCTAAATGCGACTTTTTTATGCGGTCCCTCTCCTCCGCATAAAAAAATTTCTGTAGTATTTCGACGAATTTGTTTGTTCTATGTAAAAATTTATGAAATTTTCGAATATTTTTTGTGCGGTTTTCTTATGCGGTCCCTATCTACAGCACAAAAACAGGTTTAATTGTAAATAAAATTTATAATGCGTACTTTTAATAAACAAATGTTCGGTTACTTTTCTTTCATAAGACAGAAGTTTTTTATATATTGCATGCTTAAGTGTAATTTCGTATCGTAAAACGCTGTAGTTGTGTAGTTGTTTTAACAAGAAAGCTTAGGTAAACTAAAATATGTAATATAAAAATTCAGTTTGTTTTTGTCTATAAATATAAAGTGAACTCCCATCAATAAAACTTGTTAGAAAATGTACGAAAAATTTTTAACGTCATATTTCTTCCTTATAAAGAATGTCTTGGAATAGATAATATTTTTTATTCGCTTACTTAAACATGTTTAGCCTAAAATATAATAATATCTGCTTATAATAGTTATCTTATAAGTATGCAACTCAATACAACTAAATATTGAAAAATACTTACATTCTTTTAAAAGAATGTTATTCACAAATTGTTTTAATTATTTGAGTTTGGGATATTTTTAGATCCAAAATCTACATTTAGTACAACTATTATGTTATAAAATCGTTACTTACTGAAAGAAGTATAAATATGAATAATGTATAAAAGGTTTTATTCACTTCAAGCACCATTTTAACAGGTAACTTCTTTCATTTTCATTTATTTTAACTTAAAAAAAAACTTATTTCTGGGTTTTCATATTTTAATTTCTAATCGAAAAATGCGAATTAATTCATCGCTTACTTTTCTTATCTTATTCTTTTTTCTGAAAAGCAAAGCTATTTTTAGGATTAATAAAAATGGGCTCAGTTTATTTTCGTTTCGCTATTTTATTAATATTTAATAGTGAATTGACTAAAAATGCATCTAAAGGATTATTTTTGTAATATTTTCAGCGAAAGGCATTTGGTCGTATAAAATGCAAAAAGCGTATCCGTCTTTTTTAAAGATATTTTAATTTCTCCGTTTAAAGTTACGTTCTAAATGTTAGTTGTACAAAAAGGGGAAAATATCGAAAGAACTCGTAATGATGATGGGAAAAGTAAAAAAATGGGAGATTTTTTTTAAGTAATTCTTTGTGAATTAACAAATATTTCGTAAAACTGTGTTTCATAAAAACAAATGGTTCCGATTAAGATTTGATCATTCATAAATAATAAAAATGATTTATTCAGAAATTATTTCAATGACAGAAAAAATGGATACATTTAATACGTGAGAAATATTTTGCTCTTTACAGATTTAAAAATTCAAATTTTAAGAAATAAAAAGGTTTCTTGCAATGATTTACAACACGCAAATATTACCTGATCCCTTTTTTATGGTATGCAACATATAGTATCAAAAAAAATTAAGCTTTTTTTTAAAAAAAAAATTAAACAACTTTTGTTTTACATCAGGGGAGAGAGAGAGAGAGAGATTGTTATTAAACTATTGTGCTGTGCATCAGAATATTTTATTTAAAATTAAGTATTATTCCTAGTTTTAATATCAGACTTCAAAAAAAATGAACTTACATATTGATTTTTTAAAAAAAAATATTTTTAATTGTTCTTAAATGTTTATTTAAGCTGTTTTGATAGTTAAAATATTCTTTATAACGTATAAATTCCTCACTTTATGTAATCATTCTTTTAAAAATAAAATGGTGTTGAAAGTATTTTTTATTAATGTTTGTCGCTACGAAATTATAAATTATTCTTTGTTTTGACCTTAAAGATATAACAAATAATAAATATTTTAATAAGCTTTACTTCTCCTTTGTTTTTCTTTATAAAAAAAATTCTAATCCCTTTATATTCTCGAAAAGCAGATTTCTTTTAAACAAAATTCTACAAAATTAGTATTGAATATTATACGCATAATTTACTCAATGAATGCCATATGTAATTAGATTATCATAAGATTGCAATACATACTAAGCAAACAATCATAGAATGTAATCAGATTTCGAATATTTTTCTAAGAGAGAAAAAAATCTACTCTTTTTGTATTACAACCAATACGAATATCGTACATAAATAAAACTAACTAGTTATTAGCCTATCATTTCAAAAAAAAAATAACAGTTTTTATACATTTATGTTAAACATCATTATTTCTTAAAAATTAAATTTTAAAGTACTTTTCTTCTATTTTTCTAAAATTTGAATTCTTATTTATTAGTATTATTCCATTGAATGCTTCGCATTAAAATTACGAAAGAAAAAAGAAATGTTGCTATAATTTTTAACAGACTCAAGAGATAAACCTTTATTTTCATTAATCTCCTTGCAAGACTTCTGATCCTCAGTCAAGAACATAACAAACACACACCCTTGCGTCAAAAATCAATACCGACGAGCATCAAAGTCACCCTTTTTAATTGATACTTAATCGCACATCATCAAACACATAAAAATAAGTTGACTACAACCATTTTTCTGAAAAGAATTAATGTCTGTGGAAGTATATTATCTCTTGCAACTCATGTTCCGTGGAAACTTTTAATTAGCAGACTGCTAATGCGTTTCGTCGATGGTAAGAAAAAAAGTCGCCAGCTAATGGAAACCATCTTTTCCGTTCCAGAGTGCCATGATTTATTAGATTTCGGGCGCTATTACGCAGACTGCATGGAAGATGTTTGTTCTTGTGAAGATGATCCTGTCGCGTGCAGTTGTCTTTCACTCGCCAATTTCGCCAATGCCTGTGCCAGGAAGGGAAAGCCTATATCTTGGCGACAAGCTGTTCCTGAATGTGGTAAGTAGAAGACAAGTTCGATAATGTTTTTATCTGCTTGCTCGAGGTTTTTCATTCATTAAAGTTGTCTCCGTTCTATATATTAGAATAGGACAAATTAGAAATACGTTTTCTGACAGAAAAAAAAAAGATGAGCAAGCACTAATGAATTCTAATTATTCTATTGATTACCCTGAAACATATTTTAAAAATATTCATTTCTATTCGAATAAGTACTTTTTCTGCAATTAATAAAGTCTATGCTTCATCTTCGTTAATTCAATGTATAAAACTAGAAATTCATTTTCATCTTTGGAAAAACTGGATGTTTATTAAATGTTTCTTAATTTATAATATGAAGTTTTATGTCTTACAACCAGGCCCAAGTAATAAAAACAAAAGATTAACTAGAAGCTGTGAAATGTTCCAAAGAACTTTGGAAGGAAAAAGATTAAATATGTCTGGGGAAAAAAACTAGCATGTTATGTTTATGTATAAGAATATTTCTACTCGAAATTAACCAGTCTCTCTCAAAATCCATGAAATCAAAATTATTTTTAAAACGATTTTCGAATGTAATTCCATCTCCAACCCGTAACCGCAGTAGCCGATTGGTCAAGGTAATGGACTTGTGGCTGGCATGTCATGAGTTCGGACCTTGTACCACTAAAGACCCTCAGTACAGAGGAGGTAGATTCAAGTTAAATATGTTGAGGTTCAAGCTCTCTTCCTCCCGTTAATGTGGTATGGAAGTAAGGAGAAGGGTTGCTAGAATTCGGTGTCATCCTCGTCACTTGACCAGGGTTCAAAATTACGAGGTCCGTCGCCAAAAGCCCTTGTGTAGCTGAAGAGTGAGATGCTAATATTCACTGCCAATAATTAGGAAAACCGCTTGTGGAATACAAATAAATGGAATGTTTTTAATTCAAAAAAATAATATCAAATTTTTAAAAATTCGGTAAAACAACCAAAAATTTTATCTAAATAAGAAAACAGTATCATATTATATATATATATATACATACATATATATATTTATATATAATAGCAAATAAATGATTTAATAAGATATTTCTATAATGTATGAATCTTGGACACTATATTATTAGAGTGAGTGAGTGAATATTAACGTCGCCTGTTCAGTTACACGAGGGCTTTGGCGAGGGACCGCGTAATTTTGAACCATGGTCAAGTGAGGCGTACGAACCTGAGCTGGCAGCCCCTCTCCTAACTACCACACCCAACAACGGGAGGACGTTTGAGCTCTCGACAGATTTAACGTGTATCGCTCCCTACACGTCGGTCTTTAGTGGTACTGGGATCGAACTCATGACATGCTAGCCATGATCCGATACCTTGATCATTTGGCTACCGCGGCCACTATATTGTTTGAACTTATGGCAAAAGTTAACGACATAATCACGTAACAATCAAAATTTTTCTTCAATACAATCTTTTTTTTTATGTTCATCGGCTGTTAATATCAAATATTTTTTTATTCAATTTTTTTTTTATTTTAAATTTTATTTATTTTTATTTATGGTTATGTGTGCAGTAATGCAACATATAACAAGGCCGAGAGAATTGCTGAAAACAAAAATTTTGAAGTGCAGATATATTTTATAAAAATAGCTTATAAAAATTTTGCTGTTTTTCCCCTAAAAACAAAGTCCTTAAGCATTACTTCATAGAATATAAAATAATGTGTGTGTATTACAAAATATTAGTCATATATTTTCAGTAGCTTAATATGTATTAAAAGATCAATATATGTATTAAAGATATGTATTAAAGATCTCAATCAAATGGTGTAATTCTGTCACAAAATAGAATCAGCTTAGTGCACTCATTATATATATATTCAATACCCCTCGATTAAAACACTCACTTTTTCACAAGTATGATTTCCAAAACTGAAAATATCCAGTTGCTGTTTTAGTGGACATCCTACCATGTAGGAATCAAGAGGACAACAAAATTGTCGACAATACTGGTAATTCTGCATCTAGTGTAATCTCTTCTACCATTCCAAACTGAAATATATTAAAATACATTAAAAAACTGTCCAAAATCAATAGTAAATGTAATGAAGAGAGAGAGAAAAATCTTCTAATTAAAAACTAAGCAAAGTGAAACTTACCACATCCCACTGAAAGTCATAATATGTAAAGACAAATGTTTCATAGACTTGCGAATTGAACATCAAAACTTACACATGAACAATTTTAGGTGTATGAATCCCTCCCTTTCAATATAGATCCATTAGTTGTAAGTCAAATTTTAGTTTTATTGAGCGTTCTTCCTTTAAGATATCCGACTACATGCGACAACTTCAAAAAAAAATAGAGATATGGAGATTTTCTGTTGTTTTTAGATATGTTTAGACATTTTAAGAAAAATATGCTAAAATTAAGAGGAGAAAAAGAAATTATTCTTACTAAATTGGAAAAAAAGGATAAAAATTGACAAAAAAATAACATAAACGCGGCCCATTCTGTACCAAACGTTTCTGAGCAGATTTTCAATTTTTCAATTCTGATGCGTTGCTACGTTATTCATTTTTAAAATGACTTTCAGGATAAAAGATATTTTACTTTTTACATAACCGAGAGCACTTTAACTTAGTTATTACATGAAATTGCTTTAAAAAACCATGGTTATTTTAACATACGGGGCCGTAAATTCTGTAATAAAACAGTGATTGATAAATCTGAGTGAGAGAATATTAACGTCGCACTGATTAGCAACACGAGGGCTTTTGGCGACGGTCCGCGTAATTTGCACCATGGTCAAGTGACGCGGACGACACCTGAGCCGGCACCCCCCTCTCCTAACTACCACCCCACCAACGGAGGACGTTGAGCTCTCGACAGATTTAACGTGCATCGCTCCCCACACGGCGGATCTTTAGTGGTACTAGGATCGAACCCATGACATGCTAGCCATGATCCGATGCCTAGACACTCGGCCACCGCGGCCACTTGATAAATCTGAACTAGGCCGTATGGTACAACAGTCATCGTCACTAACCACTATGCCGGAAGGGCGGCATAATCAATCACCTTTTCACAAATACATAACAGAAACAAATTAAACAAAATGAAGTAATCATGAAACCTTTTATGATGGCTTAAATCTTATGTATGTTTACTTTTTATTTTAAACTGTAATTTGTGTAAGCCATAAGCTCTCCACTCCTCTCACACACATGTACTTTCTTTTCAAACATTTTCAATCCAAAATCCTCATACATTGTTTCCCTGTGACCGTTGAAACAACGATGAATAAAATGTTTTTGCTATTTTTATATTACTTAAAATCTTTGTTTCCTTTTTTTTTTTTACAGCTTCGATAAAAGCTTTACAACATTTCCATTTTTCCACGAAGATATTTTTTAAGACTTAGCTTTTCTTGGAAAAATTTAAAACAATTCGTACTTTTTTTTTCGAAATTTTGCTTGGATTTTTCTGACTTAGAAAGCATTTGAGCAATATTTTTATTTCTTTCCCAATAATATTCTATTTGGTAAATTTGATTCTGTGATTTTTCATAGAATCTTTTTTTTTTTATTTATATACGAGCCTGTGGAATGTTTTGAATGGAAAAGAGCAAATCCCTCAAAGCACTCAATATACAGTTTGTTCACGTAGGCCATTTTCAATAAAAAACTGTTATAGCAATAAGCAAATATTTGCTGAGATGCATAAAGGCAGCTGTTGTTATACAGTGATTGTTAAATTATGCTCTCGGAGTATTTTTTGTGTTTTCTAATACAATTCTGCAAAAAAGTAAACACGTTTCCTATCGTATAAACAATTACTTCCCGAGTTACTAGGTGATGTATTATATAGGGTGTTATTTTTATTAAATTATAAGGAATTTCAAACTTAATTTAGCATTATTACCCATAAAATACACAGACGATAAACATTCACCGTTAGATTTAAATGTTTCCGAATTACAAGGACATTTAGAACCTATAACAATGTAAAATCATTTTACGTTGCTTAACTTTGCTAATACAAGAATTTATGATCCGATATTTAGAAAAGTATTTTGAAAAATGGGATTACACACAGATAAGGTGTTTACAAATTTCATGTCTTGTTTATTTCAAAATTTATTCAAATGCTACTTTTTAAGAAGATAATAGTAAGTATCAGACAAAAATTAAAAATATTTTAGTCCTTTTTTACTAGAATGTGGTTTTAAATTCAATTACATCGATCGTAAATGTTCCAGGAAGTCTTTTTAGCTACTCTAGTATAAAGTGTGTTAACTCTAGTGTGTAAAGTCTAGTAACTGTAAGAGATGCTTAAAAAAGGTTTCAGATGTCTGAGAAGTTATTAAACTGTTGTACATACATTCAGTTTATGCGTGCATGTATTTATCAACATAGACAAAAAAAAGTTTGTTTTTACAGCAAAGGATTATGAATATTCAATTTTCTAAGATTTTCTTTCTTTTTTCTCTGCGCAATAAATTATACTCTAATATTTTTTAACTTCTTATTTAATTTTGTTATAAATGCCTGAGAAACAAATCAATGTTTTTGTTTCAGATCTTAATGTCTTAGGGATAACGTAAATTTTTTATTATTACTAATGAATAGAACTTAAACAAGGTCAGCACTAAATTCATGAATTCAAAAAAGTTATTAAACGGAAGCCTTTTCAAAATAATAATCTCATCAATAAATAAATCTTATTTTTATTGTCTCTACTGCAAATATATATCCCTTCTCTACTTTCATTATCTACTTTGTGTTAGTAATAAGAGAATCAATGTAAGTCAATTCTTGATAATTTGAAGTTAAATGCTAATGAAAAACTTCGACTTATCAAACTAGGGCCAGAAAAACCTCCCAAAATACATGAAGAGAAACTTTTTTCTAACACATTTAAATTTGAAACTATGTAATAAAGCAACAATAGTATGCATGTATATAAAATTATTTCAAAGTTTTTTTTTTAAAAAAAGTGTATATATTATACAATATAAATATTATACAAATTTAAAAGTCCTGTACTTAAAGAATATATTTATTGATAAAAAAACTATTATTAAAAGTAATACATAATGTACAAAATTAATCTTTTTTGACGAAAAAAATCTGTTATCTTTTTTTTTTTTCTGGCATTTAATCTAACTTTGATAATAGATTTTTCTAAAATAAATGAAGCTTGAGAAACGTTCGCATCAACATGAGTGAAGAAAAAAGTTGCGTAATTTCTTAATGATACTTCAGCTTCTGTCAGAGTTATCGGAGTCAATTCCTCCAATTCGTTTTCATTACTTTCTGTATTATTGTGGTCTGAAGTCAATTTCAGCTTCAGTTTGGGTTCTCCATGCGGCGACATCCGTGTCAACCATCCCGTAGTCGTCAAACGCCAAATCTTGTCTTGGAGAGCTTACAAAGGAATGGTTCTGGATTACATTATGTGCATATATCGTGCACATGAACCAAATTCGGTGTGGGGAAGTTGTGAATTGTCAAAGAAGTGTATAAACAGTTGTGAATTGTCAAGGGAGTGACAGCTCTCCAAGCCTTGTCAATCATTATTAAAGCTGTTAAAATAAAAATAGTTACTTTCTGCTGATTTCCGAGGTTATACAAAACGCTTTTAACGACTTCACGTCGATAAAAAATCCTTTAATTATTTTGAGGATGTTGCGTATTCATCATTTAAAATAAGATCTAATAAAATCTTAGGTTCAGGAATGATGAAATGCTGGTAAATTAAAAGCACACAGTTTATTCACACACGAACACAGTTACAAACATTAATTTCACAGACTATTTTTGATGTTACTTATGTATAAACTTAAAATTCGCAATATCACACTGCACATCTCGCAAAATCCAAACCGTAACACAGCATGCACTAGGCAAAACTGAAATTTAAATATAATTACATTCGCTTAAATACATGATTACTAGTAGGGAGGAAACCACAGTAGCTAATTTATTGCTTCCTTTTCAACAGAGGTTGAGTTTGTAGGGAAAAATTTAAGCCTCACATTTTATAAAGGTAGTGCGTTATTGTGCTTAGTGCAGTTGTCTAAAAATGAGAGAATATGCCGTTTCTGATTTTTCATATCCGTGTTCAATAAAGCCAACCATTCACTAAGGAAATCGGTGGCTTTCCATGCCCTTTTTTTAGCGGTATGTGGTAGGGAACAAGCTTATGTCCTTGAAACAGCGAGGTTTGTTAACTTTCTTATAACGAGAGGAGTAATCTTTTCTGAGACGTTTATGTTTACAGTCAATAAAACAGTTAACTTCGCCTAGCTATGTTTTCATCCATGGCGTTTTTCTCCTTTGAGTGCGAATATTTTTCCTGGCATACACTTGAAAAGAGTCAATTTCATCCGTGTTAAAAAAGTTACGTGGATCGTACTCCTTTATTAAATCTGAAAATGAGTTCTGCTACTTAGAACAAACATTAACGTCGACACTAGAGCTTTCCCTGCACTTTTTTTGAAGACTATCCCATTCCTTTTCTTAAAATTTGTAAGCCATCCCTCCTTGCTGAAATCTCGATTCATAAAAATTCTTCGACGAAGGCTTTAGCCTTTTTCTTTAATAAAAATACCACCCACCGGAATATTCTGATCTCGAAACTGTCTCATCCATTAACTGTTCAAGACATGGAAAATTAACTTTAATAACGAGTTTTTTCATTCTAGTCCAAGATGTACTAACGATTTTCTATTTATTCTTCAGAAAAGTGCAGAGCGAACTCAATGGGATATCAAATGCATTGGCTACATCGACATTCCTCTTACCTTTTTTTACTCTCTCTCGACTGCCTCTCTCGCATTTTGCTTTTCAGAAATTGTTAAGTATTTGTACCTTTTAACAGAAGACATGGCGTTCTCCTTGTGTGATAAAAAACACTGAGGTAGGTTGTAACATGGTGGTCCAAGATTTATCGAAATTAACAGGTAGCGAACCGAATCACCACAATTTTTGTAAAAAAAATATTTTTAATTTAAAATTTATAATCTATAATTAACACAAGGCGTATTCACAGTTTCACGCTCAGCTACGGTATATACTTAATAGTATCGATGTTGGGTAGGCTCTTCTCGCCTAATCAATCTTACAAGATTTGACCAGTTTTTTTTTTTATCGCTCTCCTCTAGCGCTTCTCTCTTTTCACTTTCCACTCCGTCTTTCATAACCACTCAAACAGGACTCTTTCACGTCCCTTCAAATCCTTCCATTGCTCATTGGAAATAAAATCGCTTCGCACCCAGTTTCCTCAGACACTGTCCCCAACACCACTGGTTCTTTAAGGCAGATTCCATTAACTATTTGATGCCTCATGCTATACGTCACATAGATGAGCCATAAATTGTCATGTCAGTCCGACGGAAAAAACACAATCTTACACATCTCTTCTTCCGATGATCCTTTTTGAACACATCTGCATCAAGTTCACGTGTTAAGCGAAAGATATGGACGGCTGAAAACAGATGTGATCGGTCAATTGTCTACATAAAGAAGAAAAGCAATAAAAGAGTGTCTTTTCATCTGAGGAAATGGAAAACATTAAGAAGTGGTAGAAGACAGATGGTTATCAAAGGGACTACGTTACAAGGTAGACGCACAGACAATCCAACACAAAACTTATAAGCTCCAACCTGTTTGCTAGAGGACTCTACATGCTTGTGAGTGTTAGAATTATCGAGAGTTTTATGAGGTAACTTCGAATTATTGCATGTTGTAGTCTAACCAGCCACAGATTTTACGTCGAAATATTGAGTATACCAAAACGTATTGTTTAGTTCGAAATATCAAGAGTTTTTCTAGGGGCAGAGCATATACTTCGAATTAGCTAGAGGTTCCTATTATCAGAAGTTTGAATTAGTGACAGTCAACTGTATTTATGTTTTTATCACTAACAAAAACATTATTCGTAAATTGATCAGGTAGCTTACAATAAAAAAAACACTCATAAAATATTTTGTTAGGTTTTCATGTTTTAAAACAAACTAAAAAAATCAGGCAACGTTGGCATAGGAGACATCTTAAATTTTCCTTCGAGATAGAATGAAAAAAAAATAATGATAAATCTGAGATTTCACTTCTATAAATTATACTGATAACCTTCAAAATGTTTTAAATTCATTAAAGTTCTTAAAAATTTTAAAAGGTTTTCTTTAATTTTGGAAATATTTCGCAAATTTTCGTTACATTTTTCTTGAACACAAAATAACATTATTTCATCAACATTTCATTTCTTGGGAAAACATATTAAATTTAAATATCGGAGAGATATATGATATAATTTAATTTAGTAAACATTTGTAAAGACGCCTATTTTACACCAATTCAAAAATCTACATCTTGAATTTAGTATATCGTAAATTTATACTACAACAGACGTTGAATTCGATTTGTAAGTTGGATCCTCAGAGGTACGCCACGCTTCAGAATTATGCCCGAGCTCCTACAACCTGATAGATTTTCCTCAGAATTATAGGTCCTCTAACCACTTCAATAACTTTAATGATTCCAATTTAATAGGGTTATAAATTAAAAATTTATTTAACAAACTAGATTTCTTAGTTCCAATAATATATTCATTTAATACATATGTTCTTACTATTTTACGTGCATACGTATTATCCTTAAGCAGAAAGTAAGTAGTTCTTTCAAAAAAAAATATTTATAAAAAAGTATAGAGTTTGCATAAACATTGTTTCGCTGTTTTTACCCTTCTTTCCACAGGTATGGTTTGTCCACCGGATCAACTTTATCAAGCTTGTGCGGACCCCTGTTCTTACTCTTGTGGGGAAATAGCTCACATGCATTCTAAGTGCAAAGACATATGTATAGAAGGTTGCGTTTGTCCCCCTGGACAAACATTAAATGAACATAGACGCTGTATCCCGGTATCATCTTGCTCTTGCATACATAGTGGTCATTATTATCCTCCAGAATTTCAACAAAGAAGAGGAAAAGAAATGTGGTACGTTGAAGGAAAATAAGACTTTTTATATTACTTAAGTATCTAGAAAAAAATATTGAAATAATACATATATTCTGAGTGTTTGATTATGGTATAAAAATTTATTCTCAATATATTCAGATTAATTTTTCTATTAACTAAATATATCTCATAAAACTTTAAGCAAATTAAAATCATATATTACAATCATGAAATGTAATAGTGGAATATATATTGTTACTACAGATTTTTATACTAGATATTTTTAAGGTAAGTTATATACTTATGACTTCTGCTTCTAGTTCTGATACATGTCCTCCTACTAAAGTGATTGAAAAATGTATAACCAAAATCTCATAAGTAAATGCCACGAACTATTCATATTTTTCGTTAGTTTCTGAAGAAAAGGAATCTGTGCAAATGATAATTTTTAAATATTTGCTATCTGAATGTTAATTACATAATAAAATAAAAAATTCTGAACACATAATTTTGTTTAAAATAACTCGTTTTCACAAAAGAAGAGTGTTTTATAGATTTCATTAATGCACACACAGAAAGAAAGCTGTGAATTGTCTACTCTTTAAAATCACTGTAAAATACTGTGTGAAAAATAAACGCATTAAAATTCCCAAAAATCTAAATTTGCCCACCTTTTGTAATTAAAAAATTCGACGTCTAAAATACAACCTAAGACGAAGACTTGTTCCCAAAATTGAATTAAAACTAGAATATAGCATATTAGTTATTTAAATGACCTAATTTCATGTGACGTTATAGTCACATGAAACTGTAATTCGCGTATTACCAATCAGTCAATTCATAAATTCATGCGATGCCAAAGTCACATGATAAATGCAGTGAAGCGTTCCCAGTCAATCAGTTCCTGCGCTTTGCTGTTGCCAACTTTTGCTTTTTACAGAAACTTTCTTTTAAAATGAACATATTTGTCAACAAAAATAGCGCATGTAGGTAAATAAAATGAAATAGATTTAAATTTACATATTTAATTTTTAAACAACGTTTTGTAAAATCTTAATACTTGGATATATTGTTACAAACAAACAAATATTGTAGTTTAATAACTTTTGCTTCATAAATTAGCTTGAGTGGCAACTGTTGTAAATTAAATATTAAATGTATAGATGGCGCTACAAGTCATGTGAGAGATGTATACGCGTTTTGGCTTGTAGAGTCAGAATCATGTAATGTTCTTTGTTATGTACGTGTCTTCTGCATTGTCTTCAGAATAAATAAAAATGCCAAAAGATGAACTGAATTATTGAAAAGGGAATGAAAGATATATTGGCATCATAATAGTCTACCTGACCATGGAATATATTAACTAAGGAAATACAATAGCAACACCCAAAATGCTGTTGTATTCTATTTACTTTTTGACTTACATCGGTTAACTTTTCACAGTGTTGAATAATCAAAATATATTCTACTAACTTCTCTCAATATATGGGGCCGAAACCGGGATATCTCAACAGATATCTTCACCCATATATTTATTTTTGAAATTTATTTAAGTTTTATAATAACAAGTATATACACACAAAACAAGAACAAGAACACGTATAATGGCAGTTTGGATTTAAATGCAGAACACGTGATTGCATTTATCATGTGACCATCATGAATTTAGCCCATTTGAAAAATGTTACAATCAGGCTTAAAATAAATAAAATAATGGTAAAGAAAACTTTAATATTAAAGCTGTAAATTTGCAGCGAAGGAACGAACTCTACTACTGAAAATTCTACTAATAAGTACTTTTACTTCCAGAAAACTTTCAATGAGTTTTTTGTGTAGCTGACATCAATGATATTCAATATTTCATTACAATAAATGCTAAAGAAATGAAAATTTATCTTTGGAGATACTCTAGCAACCTATTAAGTTTTCTATCTATTTTTTTTTAAAAATATTGCACTTAATTATACATATAGAACACTTAATGTAAAAAACAATGAATAGCAATTTAAAGTTATGTTTCTAAAATTTGCATAACACCTGTTAAAAGTAGGAGTCTTAGAAGTTGTCTTATTTAACATTTGGCTTAACACAGAGTTTCTCCAACTGAGGGGCGCACCCTTCTAGGGCGGCATGTTAACTCTACGTGGAAGCACGATTATATCGAAAAGTCGAAAATAAAAAGTTAATATTAAAAAAATTATCAATTTACTGAAAGGTAGCAAAAACAAAATACATTTTGACATAATAAAAAATGAAGCATACATTTACACCAATATAATATACTTATAAATATATCAGTACTGCACAATGTATTTGACAATCAATTTATCAATACTAAGTTAAGAACAAGTTGAGTAATTACTATTGACTCTCACGGGCTTATGATATACAAAATACTTTTATTGATAATTTCTATAGTATATAACAAATGTCGCATGGTAGCTTTAGTGTGCCAAAGAACTTTATTTTTGCATTCAATACATTGTTATTGCATGGAGAGGGGCGCGATAAAAATTATGAATTGAATATTGGGTTGCAAATATTGAAAGTCTGAAAATCACTGGCTTAACATTTCTAATGGAAATAAATACAAGCATATTATGGTATATACGATCCGTAAATGCTGTAAGCACTCATACGATCCGTAAATGCTGTGACTGAATCTAAATGTATAGTCTAAGATAAATTATAAATCGGTTTTTCCAATTAAGTTCTCTTCGACCTCTACAATGATATCTAAATACTTATGCTTTTCTTTGTTTGAAAGATTAATAGCAGGTCGCTAGTTAAATACAGCTTTTAAGAGAAAAAGTGAAACATAAGAAGATTTTTCTTTCACTAAATGCGAGTTCCAAAAAAAAAAAATTACAAGCAACTGATGTTGATATCATAAATCAAATTACAAAGCCAGTATCTTTAATTAAACGACTTGTTTCTGCTTTTAAGAGATGGAAAAACTTTTAGCAAAAAATCTTATTGTGTTTCATATCCGAGTTATGATATTGCTTGTATTCGGTAGAATAAATGGTTTTAGTTATATTTACAATCTTATTCTTTTCACTCATGTTTTGTGCTATTAAATGTGACTTATGTATGATTTTGCGGAGGATATCAGTGTAATTTTATCATATGCATCTATGGATTAGATGAGCAGAAGTTATTAATAATATCCTTTTAGTTTGATATGTATTCGAAATGAAGGGAAGAGAGCGATTTTTATTAAAAGGAAAATTAAACAATATACCATGCATAGAAGTAAGTGGAATATTTATACCGAAAACGTTTTACTGTATTCTCATAATAGTTCGTCTTACGTGTATGTTAAAGAACTCTTTATTTTCTTTCTATTATTGAGTAAAGAACTAGTGTAATTATACAATATTTTTATTTATTTTTTCCCCTTTTGAATTCAAACGTGGGATGCATATACAATATTAAAATAATAGAGTTAAATATAAAAATATATAAAAGCATAGATGCTACAGTATTATAAACATTGCTGATTTAGGACAGCTTAAATATAAAATAATTTATATAAAAGTAGGGTTGAACATGTCTGTTGGCCAACCAACCTTACCCCTTTCTGCTAATAATACTGACCTATTGAAAATAATGAATAGAAAATCTAAATCAATTATGAGAAAAAAAATAACTTACCTAAAAATTGCATTCAAAAAGGCAGAGCCCGCGCTAAATCTGACCACAATAAACAAGTTATTGCCAGATTCTGGAACCAAATACAAATTCAAAGCATAGCAATGGCTGAAAAGTAGCACTTAGCAAAGGTATGAAAAGAACAGAATTAATAAATTAAGAATTGAAAACATACTTTCATTATTTTAGGGACACTAAGTTTATATGATTTAAAAAAATAATAAATTAAATTAAATTTTAGAAAATTCTAATAGAACAAGTAATTTTATCTAAAATTAGAATTTGGAGGTACCTATATCTATCTAAGAATAATAATAAATGTATAATAATAAACTGTTAATAAACTATGGAAATTTAATCCTTACTATTTAGAATTTCTTTATTCAAATATCTATTAATAAAATTACTTGGGTATTTTTGAATTAAACAGTGTTTAGTAAAATGTTTAGTTTTTTACTTGTGTGGGAGGGGGGACCTAACCGAAATCTTCCAAAAAAGTTAGATTCTTCAGATAGCGGGGTTTTTATTTGGCGGGGTGTCTAGGGGTTTTTACGATGTATGGGTTAACTTTGAAAAATAGAATAGACAACATAGTTCAAAGAAACTAAACAATTTATTACGAGTTATAAGAGAGTATTTCAGGGGGAATATTTACAAAATAGAAATTAGGACATGCAGACATTTAAAAATATAGGAAAGTTAGATAGTTCATTCCTTTTAGGAGGACGTTAGAGAACAAAAAAACTCATTATGCGATGGGATCGCAACTTACCGCCAGTTGTGGCGAAAGAGCGCGGACGCGCTAAGACAGTGCTTCGTTGTCATTGGTTAGTGGGCCTCTGACGAAATCAAATCGCGTCAGCGTTTTAATAAGCACGCTAGATGGCGTTGCTGTGGAATGTTGTTTTTGACTAAAATTGCCGTCCTCAGCAAAAGGAAATGATCTATCCTTTTAGAAAAAGAGAAAGTTCTTTGGGATATCCTACATATATGCACTAGTATCCAAAAGTTAAGCATAAATCGTAAAATGCGAAAAACATGGAGTACATATTCGTAAAATTATTCCAAATTTCTTGCGGATATTAATTGGGTGAAGAAGAAACATTGGGTTTATGCAAAACTTTTCATTCGACAACGTCCTGCGCGAAACACCGGTGCATGTCGGAACGCGGAGAAACTGATTCACGCAGCATAGGCAGTTCAGACAAGTTTCGTGCAACTGCTGTGCGAAGGAACGTTGTTAACCATCAAACTAGGTGAATGGTGGCACAAAAACGCCAATTGGATATGTTTACGAAAGAAAGAATCGTTGGAATGCTGGAATCCTCACGATCACAAACTGAAGTGTCTCGAATTCTGAATGTGGACCAGTCTGTGATCTCAAGACTGTGGCAGAGGTTTCAAAGAACGGGAGATATTACCCGACAACCAGTATCAGGTTGACCAGGAGTCACAACCTCTCGCCAAGACCGATATCTGGTAATAAGTGCGCGACGTCAGAGTGGCAGTACTGCCAGAGAACTGGGTTTGGCGCTCACAGTCACCACAGGAATACGAATTTCGAGAAAAAGTGTTTACAGGAGACTCAATCATGCTGGCCTGTATGCCAGAAGACCAGCAGTTAGCATTCCCTTCATGTCTGCGCAAAAAAGCACTCGTTTGAACTGGAGTTTGAAACATCAACATTGGAGTGTGGGAGAGTGGGCCAATGTGATGTTCAGTGACGAGTCCCGGTTTAGTCTGAGTAGTGATTCTCGGCGGGTAACGATATGGAGAGAACGTGGAACACGTTTTGAACCAAGAAACATAACGGAAAGACATGATTCTCCATCAAGGGGAGTAATGGTATGAGCAGGCATCATGATGGACGGCCGCACAGACCTCCATTTCTTTGACACGGGGTCTGTGACTGCTCAAAGATACAGAAACGAAATTCTTGAGCCTTATGTGTCTTGTTTCGAGGTGCTGTCGGTCCTGACTTCATATTCATGGATGATAATGCGCCATGTCACCGAGCGGTGCTGATTGATGACTTCCTTGAAACGGAAAACATCCAGCGCATCTCGTGGCCTGTGAACTCCCCTGATTTAAATCCTATCGAGCATGTATGAGATATGCTCGGGAGACAAATTGCAGCCCTTTCGCACCCACCAAGCTCCGTTACAGAACTGAAGAGAGCTCTCCAAGAAGCTTGGAACCGTTTGAGCCCACAACTCGTTCATCATCTCATAGCAAGTATGGTAAATTGCTGTGTAGTGTGCATGGCGGTCGGAGGTGACCACACACCTTATTAAACCGGAGCATCAGTATTTTATTTAATATTTTCTTTCGTTTTTTCTTTAAAGTCTGAATCCTTGCTATGCTCAGTTTTTTTTCGAACTGCTACTTTGGATAATACAATCAATTATTATCATTCTTTTGATTTGCTTCCTTATTTTATAACCATTTTACACTCACATATCACGTTTCCTGCCATTCTGATTTACAGTTAATTCTTTATTCACATAATTGTTAATTATGCTTAACTTTTGGACACCAGTGTATATATATATATATATATATTGAAGTAGATGCATTTTCTCATTGAAATTATAGCCGAAAATTAATTCATTGCTTTGAATTTAAGAACTCTCGCGTCAATACATCTTCTTTTATCAACTGCATCCTGGCACACAGTGCATGATGCGTCAACTAGAAACCAGTTGATGTGTACCAATTGATGTAACTAGTACCAATTGATATGTCGACTAGAAACATGAATTGTTCGTAAGTATCAAACCCATGCATTTCCCAGAGTGTATTGCACAATCTTCTAAAATGCGTAAATAATGCTAAAAGAAAATTAAACATTTACAGGAAGAAGTAACAAACGCTTAGAAAACCGAAAACTAAATTTATATTACTCATGATATTATAAGAGCGCGTGTGTGTGTGAGAGAGAGAAAGTGTATATGTATATTTTTACCTTTTATTATCGTGGTAATGGACCAGTTTGATGATCTAATATCATATTTACTCGTATTTGTCAAAAGAGTAGGCAAATAAGGTATAGGGGCAAGAGCATTGGTCAGTAGTATAGCAGGTTTAGTATATAGCAAACAATATATCATACAATTTTTTTAAAGAAAAAAAGAATTGAATATTACTAAATATATATTTAAATTAACTTTTACATTGGCAATGTCTTAAAAAGACAAGGTATTCGTATTTAAAGTTTCGTATTAAGTTTGCCATTTTGAAGAAATACCCATTAGAAAAACAGCTCTTAGTAAAAATACACTATATATATATTTTATATCTCTTTCTATCTATATATATATTTCTGTGATTATTTAGTATATGTCTCATGTCAACAGTCTTGTCAAACGAATCTTGTAATTTATTTTAAAACGTCAGTCTGAATGTTGTCATTAATTCATTGCATTGTATTTTACTCTGTACAGCGAATGTTCTCAAGGTCATTGGGATTGTCACGAAGCCACTGCTGCCGATCTCATTTTAACCCCTCCTCTCAATGTAGCTAGAGAATGTGATCCATCCGCTCATGAAGTGGCAACAGACTGTGTTTCTGGTTGTCCTTTGACATGTAATAATTACCATCACCATGAACCCTGCACAGTATCAATCTGTTATCCTGGATGCAGGTAAGAATCCTAACCTAATTCTGTACATTAGTTACCGTTAGAGCCCGAAAGTCGTTATGTGCAGTTTACAAAGTTAATCTGCAGAATATCTGATTCACTCCGTTAAAGAACGGAATCAAAAGTTTACCGCATTTTAACTAAGTAATTTTCACATTATCAGTTTCCCTACCGTTAAAGTTCAAAAATTTGTCCTATCATTCCTAATCGTAATCTAATTGGTGACCTTCCAATGCTTCAGAAAGGCTAATATTGTAACCAACTTAGGTTTTTTAGTGTAATAATTTGAGTTATATACTTTCCTTAAACATCTGTAATGACAGAGTCTATATAAATATATATATAATTTTCTCAGGCTACTGTAAAAACTTAGGCTGTAGTAATGAGGATACTTTTAGACTATGTTAATAAGACTGCTTTTCTTAGGCTATTGTAAAAAATTAGACAATTTTCATGAGACCATATTTCCAAAAGCGATAAGAGACTAAATCTTAAGAATACATTAGATAAATGACAAAAGCGTTTATAATACCTGGTGGCCAAAAAGTCCGTAAAATATTTAAAAATTTATAAAACCCAGAAAATTAGACAAAATAAAAAACGGTTTGCAGGGTTAGCATCAATAAGTCAATTGATTTTTTTAAGATAAGAAAAAGAAGAAAATCGAAAAACATCCGATAGGTGGCATTTTGTACATAAGTGAAAGAAAAGACTCGCAAATAACAGAAGTAAAGTTACCAAATCATTTATTACAGCAGCAAGTGCTCCACATATCCACCACCACAAGGGATGACACATTCCAAGCATGTCACAAAATCAGCACTCGGTAGATCACATCTTTCTATTCCGATAGATTGGATGGATGGGATTAATACACCCAGGAATTTCAATATCACCACAGCCAAAAGTCTCCTGGAGTCAGATCTGGAGACCGAGGAGGCCATGTCAACTTGCAACGTTTGATAATGATTCTTAGTCTTGGTTTTCCAGTTGTTACACGATCCTCGAGTGATCCTGTTCCTTCAAATCGCTGATGAGGTGAAATGCTTTATGAGATGTACCACTGTTGAAGGCCCTTTTCCAGTCTACACATTTTTCTGAAGTCGAAATTTACGCAGTGCAACAGTTACTGATTTCTTATTCATGAAAAACAATTTCACCAAAAAAAAACTTTTCTTTCTCGCTCAGCATCCTTATTCACTTAGTTGGCAAGCAACGAAGAATTAGGTCTGGATTAAGAGCACAGTATTTGTATATAATCGGCTGTCTCATTTGCATAATTGCAACCCAGTCCTTTGTACGAGCGCCACCTGTCGGCAGTTGTATTTCTTATTTTAAAAAAATCTCGTGACCTATTGGTGCTAAACCTGCATACCGTTTTTTATTTTGTTTAATTTTACGGGTTTTATAAACTTTTAAAGTTTATACGGACTTTTTGCCCACCCGGTATTAAAAAATGGCTTATTTATAGAAGATATTAATAACTATCAACTTAACTTCAAAAAATATGTTAGTATTATGTTTTCATTTATTTATTTACTATTTATTTATTATTTATTTATTATTTATTTTTATTTATTTATTTATTTACTATTTATTTTTATTTATTTATTTATTATTGATTTATTTTTTATTTTTATTTATAATTAATATACTATGTTTTAACGTTTCTACGATAATTTATATATATATATATATATATATGGTGTGGGTGTGTATTATTTACTTTTAACGTTTTGATTTCTATCGATACTTTACCTTTTTTGTGAAAAGTCATTTTACAGTGAAATTATTAAATGTTAAAAAAGTAACGTAATAAATCACGCAGAATTCTGAAAAACAATGCTGTTCTTTTGGTGATTTAATGTAATAAAATGAGATTTTTTTAGCATTTTTTTTTAATTACCAGTACAATATTTAGTGTCTTTCTCCAAACTAGAATACGATGGCAATACGATGTTGCAAAGAAAATATTACGGCCCCAATTTTTATTGCAAGCACAACCTTTGCAATTACAAGTAATACTTAGAAAATATTCTAATAAAAGATCTGTTTATTTTTCTTTTTACCTTTATCTAGTGCGATGAAGTAGACCATTTATAAAACAATGTAGATTTTGAAAAAATAAGTGTAAATCTATGCAAAAATTTTATAAAAACATTTAGACTTTTAACTATATTTATAAGTAATAAAACACTTTAGTTTCTGAGAATGTTGACATTAATAGGCGAGAACGTGAGCATGCATATATTATATGCACTATTTAACCAATCAAGACATATTGATAACAAAACTGTTCGACTTGATAGGATTTAGTTTCCGTTACCGGAGCACAAAATTTTCAGTTAAATCAACATATGTTTGAAAATATAATCGTAAATAATTCATATATATATATATATTACATTTTAAATATTATTCTTTCTTTATTTTAAGGAAAACTCTTCATATTCTTATAGAGATGTTTTTTCATAGATTCTCAGAATAATCTATACGAATTTGTACTACATTATGTTTTCTATAACACGTTTTTGGAAAGTTTGACAATCGTAGTTTAAGTTTTTGTTTTAATGTTAGAGCTAAATCGATTTATGCTTAGAAAATATACTTTGAGACTAAATGCTGCATTGTAGTTAACCTTTAAGTAGAATTTTGAATGTAGAGTACAAAATAAACAAACAACAATGGAATAAATATTTTAGAGTAAAAATGTAATTAATTTTTTATGTATTTTTACAGTAACTTGAGTATATTTTCAATAGCTATTTTCTTAGCACTAGGACATTTCTTGACCAGGATGAAAACAAGATGAAATATAGAGAGCTTTTTATTTTATTTACTTATTTTTGCAATCCCACTACTATACTGTTCGAATTCATTAAGACAAACATTTTTCTCTTGTTCGAGTTGGTATGTGATTACTAGTGACGCCCTGAACCACCTCAAACCCATCATATCAGACTTTTAAGTAGTGTAACAGATCGACTTTGATTATAATTTATTAATTTCAATGTATCAGGAGCTCAGTTGTGAGCCTTTCAGTGGAGCAGCTGGTAATTTCAATTTTGCGTTCTGTACTAGACGTGTGTTACTTTCACTTGTTCAAAGAGGCATATTACTCGGAGGAACCGTTCTAAAATAAATCACTCTCAATGAGCACACTTCTATGACTGTGAGAGATATAACTATGGATGTGTTGGTGCGATCGAATTAAGAACATTTCAAAATTTTGGCTCATCGTCTCCAGAAAGATAAGAAAAGCTGGGTGCAAGGGGAAAACTACTCCAAGAATTGATAAAATTTTAACAAGAAGTAGCAAAATAAATCCACAAAAGACAAGCATAGACCTTTGAAGGGATATATTGGATAATGGTGTTGAAGTGAGTACCTCAACTGCACGGAAAAGGCTTCTAGAAGGTGGCCTAAGGCAACAAGACTGAGGGAAAAAACTATTTCTAACTCAGAAAATGAGGGGGGGGGGGAGTTTAGCATGGATCAAAAAATACCGATCGTGGACTGTTAACGACTCGAAGAAGGTAATTTTGAGTGATGAAATATTTATTTGTTCAGGGATTCAAATCAAGTGTAGTTAGACGAAGTGAAGTTGGAATTTTGTTACCAGATCATATCCAACAGATGTTTGGGTTTTTTTCACAACAAATGGCCCTGAAAACATAATTCCTCTTAAATACATGATGAATTCTGTCAAATATATAGAAATATTTTGTAGTAGGATTGTTCCATTCATAGAAACATTTGATGGAACATTTCAACATGAATTGGCTCCTTGCCACAATTCGAAGTTGATCCATACTTTTACGCCGAATATATAATAAATGTGCTCGATACGCTTAAAAATTCCCCAGACTTAAATCCTATTCTGATGGGATATTCTCAAGAATCGTTTCGCTAAAATGAATTACCCGACAACAGAACAAATGGTAAAAAGGGTAATACTAGTGTGTTTCCAAGATCACACAATGTGCTAATCTAGTAGGGTCAATGCCAAGACAGATTCAAAAGGTCATTTCTGCTAAAGGAAGACATAAATTGTACTAATATACAGATTTTTTAGCCTATTTAAGTTATGTAATGATTAAAGCTAATGTTAAAAAATCACTTTTTTCCATTTGTCGCAATTAATTCGAACAGTGTAGTACACTCCCTATAATCATTTCTTTCTTCTGTTTTCATTAAACTAATTGATGGAGTGGGTTCTTTTTTTTTATCTTTTACTCAAATAAACACTTGTTTTATTCCTATTTATGAAGTTTAACCAAATAATGGATTTTTTTTTTATTTGTGAAAGTTTTTTATTGTACAAAAGTACTTTAGTTTATTTATTTCTCTTAATTTTCCCTTACTTAAAAATTTTGAAGATAAATAACATTTTACCATCCTATTTTCTAAAAAACAACTGGATTATACATTTTCTTTAGGATTAGAGATACCGCAGGGCTTTTAAGGATTTCCTTGAATTCTGTATATATCTGGATTCTGGATTAGAAGTATATTTTCTTAAGGGATTTCCTGAAAGAAAATATCTCATTTTCGTAGAATTTTGAGATAAACAAAAGCTCAGAAAATGAAAAAAAAATAAAACTCCTTATAACTTACTGCATGTAAATACTTTTTATATTAGAAAATAAAAAAAACCTTGCATATATTAATTTATCATTTTAATTTATACATTTCAAAAGAATACAAGCAAAATTAAATATTCTAAAGGACTATATCCATCAGGTTTTTGTCAAAAATCTATTGGAAACAATTTTCAACTAAAATAAAATTCAGCCAAAATTCGTCATACCAGTTTTCCGTTGAATATCTTTAATAGTATTAAAGTAACGATCAAATTACTAAATACTAAAATAATCCAATAACGTCCATACTTTCTAATTTCGTACATTAATGGCCTATAACTGAATTAATTTAAGGAATTTAATATGTTTTATGATTATAAATCATTCATAAATATAAAAAAAGAAAAAAGACGGACAAATACAAAAACAGCTAACTCTTGCTACTAAAGGCGCATTTTTCTTAAAAAAATGTGTGTGGAGCAAAAAAAAAATTTTCTAGCATACATCTCGTAACACAAATCTCATTTTCTTTTAATAAAAGAAGTTGCTGTTTACTGAAGCAACTACAACTTTCAAAAGAAGCTTCGATAAGCAGTGTTGAGATTTCTTAGGTTTATTTAATATTCGAAAGCATAGAGAAGCTCTTAGTAATCTGTTCCCATGTTACTTTTTTCTCAGATTTAACTTGATTATTACAAGAAAAAGAAAATAATTCGAGAATAAATTCTCCGAAAATAGCTAAATTGGCTTAACTTTCGTCATCGTACATAAAACTTCACATTCCCGATGTTTGCTCTTCGACACTTATTAATCATACTCTGTTTTATTATTGTGACAAAAAATAATAATAATATTGCTCTATTCTTACATCGGTACTTACTTTCGGAATATACTTTGTTGCCATGTGTGCGAACACATAACGCATGGCCAGCTTTTTTTGTCGAGTCGTTGAATTTCGATTCGCCATACCGGGAGCAGAAATAAAATATATGTGTTGAAACATGTTGGTGTGGTGTAGAAATTTAGAGAGTAGGGCTCAAATGTCAACCGCACCCCTTAATTATTGCTCAAAATTGTGTTATTCATCGCCATTAACTCTCTAATTACTTCTGAAAATGATATTAAAAATAATCAAATTTGACATTCATTGAACAAAATTATTTTTATGAGTTCATTTTCTTTTTAGAAAATACATACTGTTTATTTTTTCAACGAGTATTTATAGAGCGATAAAAATTCTCTGTATTTAATGCATATCTTTTTTTTTAGTGGAATAGATATGCGCTTGTTTCTTTTGCTAAAACTGAAAAATATTTCAAATAAATGTTCCATTTATTAAATAATGGTACAAGCGCATATTTCTGGAGGTTATTTTCCATAATTATATTAAGTTAGCTACTACATAATTAAATGAATTTTCATTACACCTTACTTAACGAGAAAAGAGTAACGAAACTAAATTATATTTCATGGAAACTACGAAACCCTGAAGAGAAAATGGCATACATTTAACGAGATAATTACATCTGTGTGAAGAACGACTAATTAAATACGAAATCTCTTTTTTTTTTAATTATACAAGAATAATTACATTATTAAAGTTTTATGGTTACTTTAAATCTCCACATTTATTAATTTTAATATCATATAACAATCATTTCATAGTAAAATATTTGCATATTTATATTTTTCAGCTTTTATTGGGAATATTAGTATCTTTATAAATATATACAGGGTGTCCAGCCTTAATGTGACCCAATAGCTAATTCCCGAACCGTTCGGTTTAGATATGCACTTCCAATTTAAAAAATGTTTTAAAAAAGGTAAGGAATGTTTTTACGTGCTTTTCGAACCAAAAGACCCATTTACAAAAAAATTACAAAAATTAATTTTTTATACAGTCCCCAGGTCATATCACTTATATTTAGAAAAAGATGCAGTACACAAAAACAAAGTAGATACAAAAAGTTTCATTTTATTACAATAAAAACTGGCCGAGTTATGCCTACATAAATTTGAAGCATCTGAGTTGCTCAGAAAAGGGGGTCGTATATAAAGTGAGTTTAGAGCACAGTAATTCACTATCTACAGAAAGAGCACAAAAAAATCATAGAAAAATCAAAAACATCGTATTAAACATCATAGATTGACAATTTGTATTGCGGTATGGAAAACAATAAAAATTAAATTAAAGAAATACAACTTGTACTGAAAAGATTAAAACACCTTGTTTTAACAAATAGCAGCAAAATAATACAGGATTTGCCTTTCAAATTATAGCATAATGTGGAATGATGCGCCAATCATGAATCAGGGGTTTTATTATATCAGAATGACCAAATTAACTTAAATAATGGTGAAGGCACGAGCAGGGAATACGTCTATTGCAACTAACAGTTTTATACAAGCGCAGAACAGCACGGGCAATTGTGCAATAAGATGGATGTCTTCGAGTGGGAAATTAAATGGCATAAAGTCTTGCCGCCTCTCTCTTATTTCGATTACACTGCCCATAAAACAGTACCATTTCGCAGTTTCTTCATTTGTATACATCTCGTTCTCTCCTACTATAATTCGTAATATTAGAATACGACTGTATGCAATTGCAAGCGACTACACAACAGATTTTTAACGTTTGTTATGATCAGCAAAAACGTAGCAAATCAGACTCAAGCCGCAGCATATAACTCTATTTTTTTAACTGATTTTAAGATGTTTTCTTCGTTTAAAATATTTTATTTTTTCTACGTTTTGCACATACACAGAATAAATTTTATTTCATAAGTACTCAATTATTGTATTATTAACGTATGCTTTAAAATTTAAAAACTATTTACATAAGAGTGACGTGCAAGAGCGAAAGTTTCCTAGCAGAGTTCCAACTAATTTCACTTTGGAGACGGCCCCTTACTAGCTTCTTGAAAATAGCCTAGAAAATACATATAAAGTGTGATTTTCAAAGTTCCATAACTCGGCCAATTTTTATCGTAATAAAGTGAAACTTTTTGTGTTTGCTTTGTTTTTGTTTACTGCATCTTTTCCTAAATATAACTGATAGGACCTGAGGACCGTATAAAAAATTAATTTTGTAATTTTTTTCTAAATGGGGTTTTTGGTTCGAAAAGCACGTAAAAACATTCCTTACCTGTTTTAAAACATTTTTCAAATCGGAAGTGCATATCTAAATCGAACGGTTCGGGAATTAGCTATTGGGTCACATTAAGGCTAGACACCCTGTATAACATAATATCAGTAATTTTAAGAGCTAATCAAAGATAATTTAAATCACTTTGTTTGACGAATACTTTTCAGTTTTATAACAAAATAAAATAACTTTGTTTCTGAACGCCTCCATTACTAGTATCAACACTTAATCGGTTAAAAGGAACTAAATTATACGGTTTTATTGATTAAATAATTTGCTCAGTTAACACATAACTAAATACCTTTTCAGACATAATTTTTTCTGTTATGAAAATCTTTTTTCTTATGTATTCTATCGAAAATCATCTTAATTCCATTTTAGTATTTCCTTATATACATTAGTTAGATAATTCAATTACTTTATTATTTAGTCACATTTGAGCTTTTATCATTGATACCAATTTTATTTAACTGTGATGAGAATTGTAAAAGAATTAGGGATAGCTTATTTTTTCTATTATGTTTAAAAAACTATAATTTTTTTTTTTTTTTTTTTTTTTTTTTTTGCTCGATCGCTTAAAAGGTTATAATATATTACACGTTTTCAAAAGAGAAAAATCTAGTCATTCAAATATCCAATATCATCAAACTTCATATATTCACAAAATATTACAAAACAAAACCTCAAAGTAACGTTGAAAGTAACCCCGTGGGAAATCTAAGAGTATCGTATCTCTTTATATCTTTGTAATTTTATTGCTTTTATTCAATAGCAAAAAGTTGTGCATTGATTAAGTGATAATTTAATTAGATTCAAAAATTACATTTTTGCACTAAATTATTTATTAAAGGTCATTTATTGCTTCGGAATTTTTTATTCAATTTTTACTAGTATATTTGCTCATTCTCTTCCTATATATATATATATATATCTTGTTCAAATTTTCAATCGTTAATAAAATACTTTCTGTTCATCCAATCACATACAAATAAATTTTTGTAAACTTGTAGTGTATGACACTTGATGTTAATACAGTTTTTCAAATATTAATTCATTAGTTACCGGTTAATTAATTTAATTAATTACCGGTTTTGACGCTAACTAAGATTCGTGTCCATTGTTGTAACAATGTCAAAAGTTTGCATCGAAAACAAGTTTTTCAGCCAATCTAGCAAAACCGGGAGTGCATTGTTACAACAATGCAGAGAAATCATGCTCTTTTTCAATTCCTACTATTAGTTCACTCTCCCTCTATATATATACATAAAATACTTTCTATTCATTTATTCAAATTAGGAATTGACTTAATTTTTTTTTTTTTTGCATTACTACTTTTATTAAATTGCATGAAAACATTTTTCACACACACAATACAGAAAATTATTTTATTTCTGTAAAACATTTGCTTAGCTCACAAAAATTATTTTATACTAGCAAAAAAGAAAGAAAAATAATTATTAGATAATACTTCATTTTTTTAAATTATATTAAGCTGGAAATTCTGCTACATTCCCTAAAAATATTTTAATTCTTGAGCATTATTTTATTAAGTGCAAACATTTTCTTTTTCATTTTTAGATTAAAAAACACATTCGCTTACATTTTAAAAATTCTGAAATAGGAATATTTACATTAAAGGTTTTTATTAACTTATTTTAGGATATAAAGAAATTACACAAAGTAATAAATTTATGCATTGACAATTTCAAAAAGAAATCAGAAAAATGTATTTTAAATTTTCTGATATTTTTAATTCAGTGCCATATGATACACTACAGAAATGTTTCGCAGTAGTTAAAAGAAACATCTCAAATGATACTTTTATTTAACGTTTTTAGTTAATTTCAGTAATTTCTATGCAGATGTCAAAATGGATATGTCCGGGACACTAATACAGGAACATGCGTGGAACCACACAATTGCCCATGTCATCATGGAGGAAAGAATTACAAAGAAGGTGAACAAGTTACAATGGATTGTAACACATGGTAAATAAATATTACAATCTTATAAAAAAACGTAGATATTTACTACATCTAAAGAAATGTGGATTAAATAAACCAAGGGTCGGCAACCTTTTAGTTGTGGTGTGGCAAACCTATCTACCAATATGATTAAGTGTGCCACACAGCAAGATATTTTTGAAACAATTCGATTCCCGTAATAATGCATGCAGAGTTAGAGAAAAGAAGTCAATAATATAGGTTTACCGCTTTATTATATACTAATTTTGCATCATTTGAAGATATTTCTTAACACAAAAATAAGAAGAATAAATTAAATTTATTGTTTCAACAAAAATAAAAATAATTAAAATTGCGTACATATTTTAAGAGTACTTGTACACATATTTATTAAAATAATAAATAGACAACATAAAATATAAGTATTTTCCTTTATTATAAGTAAAAAAACTTTAATGCGTGAACCTATATAATGCTTGTACCGCTTTACGTTTGTTTCACAAAATCAGGGGTATAATTTGTGACTTACAATTTGAGCACTTACTTGTTAAACACTTTCTTTGTGGACTCGAAATATTTTTCATACGAGGAAAGATTTTGTTTACTTAGACATGTGGAACCAAAAGTGAAAAGCAGAGTGCATGCAATGTTCTCCCTTCAAACAATTAAATCGCTTCAGCAATGACATTCAATAACTTACAAAATAGCTGTTAATTTATATTTACAGTTATATTTCAGAGTTTTTCGAGATTCTGTAAATGTCCGTAATTCGGAAGATGTTTGTCCAATAAGGTCCAAAAGTTATCAAATTCCATCCACTCAAATACTGGTAAATTTGTAGAGTTGTGCAGAGTGTCACAGGGAATTGTGGCACACGCGCCATAGGTTATCGATTCCTGCGATAGACTCTTCTGAAGTACCATTTAAAGATGCAGAAGATTTCGATGTGAAGTAAGTGTTGTATCAGTATAGAATTGTAAGCGAGAATGCCATAATGAAGCAACATATACATACTTCCTATTTCGTTGATATCTTATGTTCATTATTTTATTGTAAGTAGAATTTATTTTGTCTCGCAGTTCTTTTTCCCAACGAATTAATGTTCATTCCCAAATTTTTTCATGCAAATCTACAAAGACTTCAGCTGAAGTGTCTTTTCTGTCTTAACATAAAGCTATAAATTCTACCTTATTCAGAAGGAAATTTTTATGCTTTCATTAATTAGGTTGCTTACCAATGTGATTTTTTCCGATTACCAGTGTGACTGTTAAACTACTTTTACTTAGAATGTGCAGGTTTTAAATATAGAATAATTTGTAGATGCTTGAAAATTTAATTACAAATTTTTAATCTTACCATAGAGTCTTTCTATTGTAAAATTACTTTATCAAAGTTGCGGTTTTTAAATATTTATATCTTAGTCTTATAATTTCAGGAATCTAATTACATTAAATAATTGTTATAGAACTTTAGGTACTCATTCATAATTTATCATGAGCACTATCATATAACGTAACTTCTGATTCAATTACATAAGTAATTTGAAATGTCCAGCTCTGAAAACGAAACAGAATTATTATATGGATAGTGATATAAATAGAAAGGAACTCTTATATATTATTATATATGTATATGTATAAGTTTACTTTCTGTATAGAAATCTAAAATGTTTTCAAGATGAAAAAAGGTATTGTTTTGTACTAAAATATGTAGTTTACAAAATATACTATCCAGATGGAAACCAGGGCAATGTTTTCAATTTTGTGTCGATTTTAAAGAGTCCCCAAATAGGAAATATTTGATAAATAAAGTAATTAAATTGAAACTGTTATATTAATTTAACTTTGATTGTATGTCTGTATTCACACAGACACTGTTGTCATATTTTTCAAAACTAATTAAGATTATTATTTATTATACATTTTGCTATGAAATACAAAATGTATATAAAATTATTTACATCAAGCAACATACTATTTTAAATTGACATTTCCTTGATATTTTTACATTCCATCTTATACATTAAAATTTTTTTATTTCTTTTAAAAATGTAAGGGAAAAGCAATTATTTTTATCTAATTCTTTGTATATATATAAAAGGATAACTTATTCATGAAACAGAAAATATTTATTGAATTGAAGAAATCAACCAATAATAAATAAAGATCGAGAAGAGAAAAAAGCAAACCTCAACCCACAAATAAATCCTTGTCCATAAAATATATCGAATTTTTTTTTTATTTCCAAACATGCCATTAAAAACTGCTGACTTTACTGAAATAAAATGAAGTTTGTAGCAAGAGGGTGCTTATAAATCAAAGCCACAATTCTGTTGGGGTTTTTTTCTCATTTTTCTCTGTTTTCTGTGATTTTTCTCCAATTTAGTTTTTCCAGACGCAAAAAGTTTATGAAATAGTCGCACAGGAATAGACGGAACAAAAATAGTATGAGAAAAGTTAGATAAAATCTGCCATCGTGCTTTCAGAACAGAATTGAAGACAAAATTAGACGTATGGGAAATGCTTTGGAATTTGAAATGCATTAAAAATGAAATATGCATAAATATTGCACAGAATAGCAGTTTTATAGTATGGCTTTAAATATTGTTTAACTTTTAAAAAATTCACTCGAGATATTCCACTTTTTGTCATACGTATTTAAACGTCTTTTTAAGCCTTTTTTTTTTACTGAATTTTTTTTCAATTCTGTTTTGACATATGAAAGTTATGAGTTTGTAATAAAGGCATGAAAAAAACGCATAAATCCTATATTTACATCACATGTTGAATCAGATAACATTTTATCTGCCTGCGTGCGCGTAATTTTTTTTTTATATTTCTTAAATTAAATACCTTATATATATATAGTTTATCAAAAATAATTTATTATACAAGTATTATACAAGTATTACAAAATTCCATTGTATTTGAATTTCTGTGAGATATATCGCTGAACATTTCTTTCTTTTTGTCAGTCAAGTGAAGATAACATTTTATCTGCTTTTAAAAATCATTGAAACCAGATCATTTAAATTTGTAAATTATTAAACAAAATTATTTATTCATGTTTGAAATTGAATTAACAACATGTGAAAGTTTATCTTCTTTCAAAAAAATTTGTGATTCTTTTTTTGTTTGTTTGCTTAGATAATATAAAATGAAAGGATTTTTACCTGTTAGAATTATTTGTGTGATTTGGTGTTTCTCAAACTTTTAATTAAAGTCTAAACATTAATTTTAAATTTAGAAATCTTTAAGCTTATACACTTAAAACAAACAGCACATTTCCTACAATTGTATAAAGATATAAGATTTGTTACAATAAGGAAAAATAGTCAGATACAATGTATAATAAAAATATATCTTTCTTTTCTAACAATAACTTGCCAGGTAATCGGCCAATTCATTTCATTTCTAAAATACGTTCCAGTTTCTAATGGAGATTACAAAACTTTCCACCCTTTTAATTAGGCAATAAAATGTCATCAATTTTCCAAATAGAAAAATAGGAAGAAATGTCTTGATTATAATTTTTAATTAACCAATTGATAAAAAAATCACATGCCATTTTCTATTCAAAAATTATTAATTCATGCAAAAAGGTACGTATAGCATAAAAGTACAGATATGCGTAAACTGCTCTCGAAATAAATACACAATATTGGTGTAATTCAAAAAGTCTTAAGGTCTTTGTATAATTTCAAAGAACCTGAAAAAAACTTAAAACATATCTTTCCAGATAGGAAACTTTCCCAATTTTCAAAAACTCTTCGGATGTCTTACGTCACTATTTCCCTTAAATATTCTTTCTAAACTTTAACATTGTGAAGTTGTATCGCAAATAGTATGAGAGATACTGAAATATATATATAAAAAAGACAAAATAAATTCAGTGTGCAGTGTAAAAAGTAAAATATATAGAATGTCAGAAAATTAATTCAGATATAAATTAATAAAAGGGTTCTCTTCCCAAGCATAGCGAAGTGAGAATATGATAATAATATTAAGGATAATTTTGTGTTTGAAGGAAGTACAGTAATACCTCGTCTTACGAGAATGCAGAATTACGCGATTTTCAAATCTCATCGATTCGTCATTTTTTTTTCTTTTAATCACTGAAACTTAGGTGGAATCAGTGAGCCTGAGCCAGAGCCTGATGAAATTCGTAATGTGATTGAAGAAGTTGTCGATCTTGCCAGGCAAATAAATTTAGAAGTGAATAGTGATGGCGTTCAAGAACTGCTGGTTTCCCACAATTAGGAGCTGACAATTGATGAGCTCACAGAAATGCATGAGCAAGAGTGCAACATTGAAGAACACAGAGTCTTTTGACCTAGTTCAAACAGAACATAGAATGACGGTTGGGAATTTGACAGGCCTCAGTTAATTAAAAAAGAGTTGCATATTTTAGAAAATACATACTTCAACGAAGAGCGCATTTTTCTACAAAGCAAGGAATAAAAAAATTATTAGAATGCTACCAAAAAATCTAGAGGGGGGGGGGATCTTTAAGCCACCAGTCTACTTTTAATATTTTATTGAACCTTCAACACGAAATAAACTTTGTCTTGAGATTTTGTATTTACATTATCTGAGATTTTATTGAACTTTTTTGTTCTAAATTGTTATCTTTTCTGTCGTCTCTGGTCCCAACTAAAAAAATTACTTGTATTTATATGGGAAACCCCGATTAGGGAGCATTCACTTAGGCAGTTATCACTCAGTTTCCACCTATCGCGTAAGTATGGGGTATTACTGTGTGCTACATTTGACCTTATATACTTACATTACTTGAAAACAGACTTAAAAAGAGTTATTTTATAGTGATACGGGGCTCCAGCAGAACAATATAGGACCCCTGTTATTTCGTAATTTTTACATTTTTCCCTGTTGGCCGGATGTCAACACATTCCTTAGAGTTGGGGTGCGTCAGGCACCCTCGGGGTTATTACACCCATAAAGTATGTTAAGGGTATTACTACGCGCTATGTCTCCTCCAATTAGAAAGTTTAAAAAATCAGAAATAAAGTTTCTGCGCATTGATATTGGTGCGATGCGGCGGAGTGTGTGAGGAGCTGCACTCGAAAACCAAGCAGAAGTGGAAGTTTTTTTCTCAACTCCAGTTTGCTGAATTTTTAAGCTCGAGACGAAAGGGCTTGTTTAGCGACCCATGGAGAAACCCAACTCACTCCCCCCTATCTTTCAGATAAGTGGTTATTTTTTGGTATTCATTTTATGCCAACTTTAATTGTTTAAATAAATATACATTCTTTAAGCTAAATCACGTAATTTCATTTTTTCATTCAGTGAATTCGTAAATTATTAATACAGCGGAAGAGGAAGTTAATCTTAAATTAAGCATGATGCGAACTTTACGAATCTGGGTTAATATTTAACTATAGCGTTGCATCAATAGTTTTTTTTTTTTGTGTGTATTCCGATAAAAATATAATTCTTGTTTTCTAGTGTGTGTGAAGGTGGATCTTGGATCTGTGATTTGAAATCTTGTCCAGGAATATGTAGTTCATGGGGTGATTCTCATTTTGAAACATTCGATGGAAATCTGTATGATTTCGAAGGGGCATGCGAGTATGTGCTGGTTAAGGCCAGGATATCCGACAATGAAGTCTTTTCTGTAGTTACACAAAATGTACCATGTGGTTTGGGAGCAGAAGCAAATTGTGGAAAAGCAGTTTCTGTCACTTTAGGTAAGTTATATCTCTATAGATAGTTTCATATGCTTGTATGTGGACATCTGCAGGCAAATTAATGTTGAATTGTGAAAGAATTATTGGTATGCAATAAAATTTGTAAGATTGGCAAAACTCTTATGGAAGAATAAATTATTAATGATTGAAATGTACGAAACATGTATAGAGTAAAATGGAGAATAGTGATACCATTCAATGTGGCGTACGGCCATGTTATTCCTAATACGACATCCAAACGCCTTAGTAGTGGATAGTGCGTTTATTCTACATGTCCTGCAGCAGTTTATTCCATTCTACGTGAACACTGTCACTCATAATTTCTGCATATTACGTGGTACAGGTGAAGTGGTGAGTTATCATTCCATAGAATCTAATATATTCTCGATCAGAGACAGAATGGAGAAGAGGAATGCCAAAACCACGATAAGATATCGAAATGTTGAATACAAGATCTAGAGACAGAAGTAATATATGCTTAATCGTTGTCTTGTTGGAAACTAAAAATATTAGACCATAAATGATTGTAGAATCTCGTGAACTTATCAAAGTCCTATCAAAGTTCATAAAGAACGCATAAGATTATTTGGCATGTAACGCAATTGTGCCCAACACTATGGCACTAATTTTACTGGGTGGTTACTTTGCCCAACAAAGTGTGGTTCTTGGCTCTGATCGTATTGCCTCTACATAATTATTCGATTGTTGTCTCCGTTAAGAAAGAAGTTATGAAGTCCATGAACATTCGATACCATTTTACAACCCATGTTCATTTATCATGATAGCATTTGAACTTTTGACGACCATTCAGTGCTGTTAAAGGCGCACGTCAGACTCGTCTTTCTGCGTGAATTTGGTCTCCAGTTGAAAGATCGTCAATAAATGGTGTAATTATTTATGGAATGATCGACAGATATTCCCATTATTCATTGAATATCTATAACTGTGGCCATTGTATCGATACGGGCACGTCTTACAACACTGATATTCACTCAATCTAGTTCATTTGAGCCTCATTGACGCTGTTATTTACCTTGTTGTATTCACCTCTGCTATCAACACGCAATAGTAATATCATTAAAATAAATAAATTGTGAAATCATTCTATAAGACAATATACCATCTTTGGACCCAATTATTTGACCTTTATCTGTCTCTCCAGATACTTAAATCGCTTATATTGAGGCATAATTCATAAAAAACGATATAATCAACACAACAGTTCGAGAAGAAACGAATATTTGTTGCGCTCTTAGATGTCGTTGTAAGATTTGGAATACACTGTGTTCGAACGCTGCTCTACAATACTCAAATGAACTTGAAAATTTAATCTTTTGCAACCCTCATAGCAGGTCTACCATTCCTTCAAATTTCAGCCATTCTGATCAATTCCTTCCAAGTGCATCTTTTTTAGTCTTACAATATATAAATATATATAGTCATTTTTATTTTTTCCCTGATTAAAAAATAAAATTTTAAGAAATATATAAATATTTTTCAAACTTGTGCTTAGTTTAAGTGTTTTATAGTTTGATATGAAAGTCATTTTTAAAATTTCAAGTGATCAGTTAAAGTTGTAAAAATTGTCTGAAAGTTAATATAAATTTTAAATTAAACATATTTGAGCAGCAATATAATCTGCCTTAACAATAAATGTGTTGTTATTTTACAAAGAGTATTTTTTATTTATTTAAATTTTAAAGAAATTCAAAATTGAAGGATATATATAAAATGAATCATAAATTTTAACAAACAATCGAAAATGATTTCTGCATCTGATGGAGAGTGTAAGTGTGAAAATGTAAATAAAGATTAATGAGCTCCAAACATAATTTTCATTTGTATAAAAAAATACTAAAGTTTTGAAGAAAAATATACTTCAAGCATATTAACGTATTGAAAATGATACCCCGTTTAATGTAAGTCAAATGTATCTTTTCAAAAAATACACATGCGTATCGATACTCAAATTAAATTCTAAATTAGTTAAAAAATAGTTTAGAAAAATGTTGAAATGTTTCAAAAAATACAATAAAATCTTTAAATCATGCAAATTATTAAACAATCAATTATAATGTTAGATTTAAGTGCAATTTTTTTTAATTTTGAAATTAATTGCATATTTGTGCATTATAGATTCTTTATAAGTTATTGAACACAATGTTATATATATATTATATATATATATATGTAAACGTTGATCTTCATTATTTTTATTCGCCATTGACATTTTGAAATGGGATGTCGTACTCTAGGATTCATATGATTTCGAATATTTGCTTAATTATATTTGTGTGTGTGTGTGTGTGTGATGTATTTTATATATATATATATATATTAATGCTTAAAAGAATAGCAATTGCTAGATAACAAGACAACAGAATTTAGAAGGAGATATGAAAATTTGAAATAACAGAGTAAAATATAAAAGAATGCATACTTAAGTATTATCAACATTGCTGACTTAGGACAGCTTGTATACATAAAATTTTCCTTAAAAAAATTTTTTTTTGTATAAAAGTGGGGTTGAACATGTTTTTTGGCCAGCCAACCTTCCCCCTTTTTCTGTTAATAATACCGAGCAAATACCAATTGAAAATAATGGATAGGAAATCTAAATCCATTATAAGGAAAAGGTAACTTACCTAAAAATTGCATACTGAAATGCAGAGCCCGCGCTAAATCTGAGTACAATAAACAAGTTATTGCCAGATTCTGGACCCAAATACAATTTCAAAACAAAGCAAAGGCTGAAAAATAGCACTTAGCAAAAGTATGAAAAGAATAGAAATAATAAAATAAAAATTGTAAACATACTACCATTATCTTAGAGACTCTTAATATGATTTAAAAGTTATAATAAATTTTAAAAAGTAATTTTATCTAAAACTAGAAACTGGGGGTATTGAAATCTATCTAGGAAGAATAATAAATCTATAATATAAACCTTTTAAAACTATGGAAATTTAATCCTTACTATTTAGAATTTCTTTATTTAAATATCTATTAATAAAATTAATTGGGTAGTTTTGAATTAAACAGTAATTAGTAAAATGTTTATAATTTTTTTATTTTTTCTGATTTATTGTAAACTAGAAATTTATTGCGTAGTGTGTAATTAAGAACAATATTTCTGAATATAGATACATGCAATACTCTACCAATGCGGTACTTTTATAATATTGAAATTAAAGTCTTCACGTTTATCATAAATATTAGTAACTATTTTATAATCTTTTAATTTAATTTCTATATCAAGAAAATTTGCTTCGTAACTGTTACTATTTGTCTGTATTAAATTAAGATATTGTGGATAAAAATTAATATTAGGTTTAAAGTTGTCTTGCTTGCCAAAAATGATTATATCATCTATATAACGAAAAAAGTAAAATTCTAAGTTGTCTGTGAAACTATTTTCAAAATAATGCAAATATAAATTGGCAAGACAGTTGCTAGCTGGGCCACCTTGTGGTAGACCCTTAATCTGTTGAGATAATAATTACCATTATGATAAACATAATTCTCTTTTAGAACTAACCTAAGTAGAGAACCAAATCTATCATATTTGACATTTTTAAACAAATTATCTTTATGTAATTTTACTAGTGTTTTTATCATATCATCAATATTAATTGAGTTAAAAAGATCTTCAATATCTAAACTAAATACTGAAAATATCTTTTTATCTTTAATTTGTGCAATAAGTTCTGTACTATTTTTTGGAATGGCTGAACTTTTTAGATTATTTATTGTATCTTGTAACATTTCATGTAGAATTTTGACTGATTTGCTGATATATGTATTAAAACCATTAGTAACTGTTCTAAACTTTACTGGATCTTTATGAAATTTAGGAGTAAGAAATACATGTGGAAATTTAAAATTATTATTAATTTGTATTTTTAATTGTTTATGAAAAGCCAAAATTCGATTATTTATTTTCTATCCAGAAATGATAACCTAATAAAAGCTGTATTATTTTCAAAATGTTTGTTGAGCATTAAACTATAATAGTATTTACAAATGAAGGCAAAATTTCCAGGCACTTTAGCAATATAAACTATAATAAATTTATTTTGTAATTTTTTAATCTGATTTTTAATATCATTAAAAAAGATGTTATTATCTGTACTAAAGTTATATTTATTAATCTGTTGTGTAATGTTACATTTAAACTCTGTGAATGCCTCTATAGGTATACTATATTTAATAGCAATTTTGTAAATGAATTGCTCAATATCATTATATAACTGATTTTTGATAATTTTATTATTATTGGAAATCATAAGTCTAAAACCAGTAACTTTATTCATTATATTTCTAAGATTATTGTCTTTTACAATATTGAGATCACCAGTAATAACATGCTGGTGATAATTATCTTGGAATTCTTTAAATTCATTACAATAACATATTAAATTTTTTTGCTTGATAGGTGCATTATAGTTAAAAATTGATCTACCTATTTTTTTATTATATTTAAAAGCCTTTTTAATAGTGATATTTTGAATTGGGGAAGTTGACATGTGTTTTTTAAAAATTCTAGAAAAATTAATATTATCAAAAGATTTATTCATATAAAATAATGTAATGTACAATATTCTGTTTGATGTTTTTTATTTACATTAACTTTTATTTTATGTTTATGCTTCAGAAATTTGAGAATGTCTCTTATGATATGTAAAGCATGACTATCTATAAATTTATTTGAATTTAGTATATTATCCGTAATACATATTTCTGTCTTACTTAATCCAAATATGAAAGATTTAATGTGCTTTATATTAAAATGGGATGTCGGGATGGGAGATATATATATAAAGTATATATTATGAAAGAAATAAGAGTGCTTTCTTGTTTTGTTACTTAATTTTAAAATAGCAATGTACAATTAAAACTAATGTATAATTAGATTTAAAAAAATTAAGAAACTTGTAAAAAAGCTTGTTTAAATTATTTAAAAATATTTTAGTGTATTACATTCCTATTCAAATGCATTCAACTAAGTAAAGCTGCAGGGGATTTTTTAAATGTTTAACCAAGGTTTTCTTTATAATATTAAAATTGTATATTTCCTTATATTTTCGTAACATATATTTCCTAACTATTGCTTTCATCGTCTGATTAGGTGATACAAGCGTATCGTTGACTCGTGTCCATCCTATTCCGTCTGTTCCAGAAAATTCTAGACTCACGGTTACTCCTGTGGGGATGTTTACTCTAGTGGAAAGCGATATTGGAATATCTATCCAGTGGGATCGTAATACCCGTGTGTACGTCACGGCTCAGCCTATCTGGAAAAATAAAGTAAAGGCCAATCCTTTACCTTCTTCTTTTTTTATTATTCTTTACTCAAATATGTTTAGGGTTATAAATTTCATGGATATATTCCGGGAACATATTTTTATTCCTTCGACATCACACATTTTCAGGAATAAAGTGCCCAAAGGATAACTCATCCTTTAAAATTGGATCGTATGACTTTTTTTTATTATTTTACGCGTCATTTTGAGACATGTTTTAGGCTGTGGAGTATTCCAGACTTAGGTTATGATGTGACACATCCATTATTTTTAAGGTTTCTGGCAATTTTGTTGTTATAGTTTCATTAAACACACACGCCAGCAGCTGTTTTTAAAAAATATATTTAAAGAAAAGTTCATTTGTAGTTTAATAAAAAATAAAGGGATTTTATTGGATTGTTATAAGGTATTCCTATAATGTATTATTTTTGCTCATATTTATTTCAGTTTGTTTGATTCTAAAAGCAATTAAATGTGTTTGCCAGGTAGAAGAAATAAAAGAAGACGTAAAAGCTATATTTAAAGGAATATTGCCAATCGGTTGTGGGGAACGAGTGTAAAAAAAAACAAAAGCAAGTAACTCGATGATGATAAAATAATATTTTTGAAGCGCACGTCAATTAAAATTGCTTAAGTTATATCCACAATAAATTTCAAAGAAAAGACATCCATTTACTTATAAACATTTTAATCTCCTTTTGTCTGGTTTGTATTTATGCTAGACAGAAACATTGATCAAATACAGCGGTTAAGAGAATATTATATAAATTAGAATCACTTTTGAATCTGGTTTTATCACGAAACATATACTTCGTACAACACTAACATGCATCAAGAATAAATGGGCTTATAACTGGCAATGCACGTAAGCCTATTTTATCTTATTCATTAACTTTTAAAAAAAAATTTAGGTGTATCTTATGTTACCCGTACAGATTTTAAGTCAATTAATTTCGACAACTGGTGTATATTCTATTAAATAAGAGCAAAAAAGTTTTACTCCAGATAAATATATTACACTTGTCTCGCCTAATGAATTGTCACGTGAAACTTTCTGTCACAATATGTTACTTCCAACATTATTGGTTGGAAACAAATAAGCATTGTTTACTGTTATATATATGTCAGGTCTGGAAAGTTTAGTTTCAAAATTAAGTAAATAATAAATAAAAATAGAACGAACTCTTTACTATCGCATTTGGATTTGAGGTGAATAAGCCTAATTAGAGGTAGAGACGTATGAAACTGACGTAAGAAAGAGAGCATAAGCGGAAAGACTAGCTGATGACTCCTCGCTGCGATGTCGTCTTTTATTTCACTCGGTTGCGCGCCAAAGGGCCACCATGTTGGATTTAATATATTTGAAGAACAATAAAGAATTTATTTTAGAGATGATGCTTTCGTCATTTTACTACCGGACCTGGGGCCCGACATATTTATATATATGGAAGAAATTTACAAAATATATCAAAAACAAAAGGCAGAAAATAAAGAACATAACAAGAAATAACGTAATAAAAAGAAAAAAGAACCTAGCGAGTCAAAAAGCAATTTTGGACATAGGACTGAATAAGTGGGGTTAAACTAGTTTGAAGGTGCCAACCTTCCCTCTTTACAACTTGGTATTAAAAATCAAAATAAAATAAATAGAAATTCAAAGTATAAAAAAATTTTACAAAAAGTATGAGAAAACAAACGACTACGATTCAGCAAAAAATTCTCCTAAAATATTTAAGCAGAAAATTACTAAAAGAATTACCGAAAAAAGGATTCTTCAAAAAAGATTTTCAAAAGTTCTGTTCACAGAGCTTTTTCCAAGAGATCCAGCAGTCTTGAAACCAAAGGAAAGCTATTATTCATTGTGTTAAAAATCCAAATTACACCTAACCGCATTCTTTAAACCATCTTACAAAGATAGACGCCAAGAGAGACAATCAAATTTGGTAGGCTATAATTTGGTTGGTTGTCAAAAATGTGTGTGTGTGTGTGTGTGTGTGTGTGTGTGTGTGTGTGTGTGTGTGTGTGTGTGTGTGTGTGTGTGGTGTGTGTGTGTGTGTGTGTGTGTGTGTGTGTGTGTGTGTGTGTGTGTGTGTGTGTGTGTGTGTGTGTGTGTGTGTGTGTGTGTGTGTGTGTGTGTGTGTGTGTGTGGTGTGTGTGTGTGTGTGTGTGGTGTGTGTGTGTGATTAGTTCGAGCATATATAATGCATCCTTCTGAGTGCAATGTTGAACAAAAATGTATTCATAAATCCCTATGCACATTTTAATGTATATGATTTTTAAAGACTTTTGCTGACCACATAGAAAAACAAGTTGTAGGGAGAATTTTTTTTTAAAAATGCTTTTCTTCTGCTTCGAATTTTATCGCCATTTATCTAGGCTTTATTATTGTTACACTGGCTTAGAGAAGTAGTTAATAATATTTAATAGAGAGACTAATAAGAATTAATTATATGTTTCTGACTTTATTTAGTCATGATGAGTTTTTGAATAGAGACTTTAAGTTTACAGTCAATATTCCTCGAATTGTTTCAAAGTACAACAATTATAAGCAATCAATCCATAAGTCAAAGATTGTAAAAATTTTCCGCGCAGTATCTACATCATAAACATACATATAAGCCCCCTAAAATTTAATATTTGTTTGGTTTCACATTTGAATGTACGAAATTAAATCAAACATTCGTCATAATAAACAGCTAAAAATGGTTTTATTCAGTAAGAGTATCGCTTAAGTGCAACAGTTATTTTGTTGTTGTTTGCTCGAAAAAAATTGTTGTATTGAAAGATATTTTCTTATAATGTTAGTACTATAAAATTCTGAAAATTCTAATAAGAACTTTTCTTGAGAAATGTATTACATTTTCTAAATGTATATATGAACTTACATTTTTTTTAAAAAAAGCTTTCATTTTAAGGCGTATACTTTAACGAAATTAACGACTCTCACGTTTTTATATTTTTTAAGAGTTCAGATATTTCTGTTTAAAATGATTTTTGATATAAAGAAATATGCGATAGTTAGAAGTATTTTTATTTATTTTTTAAATGGCGTTACTCCTTGAGGTGTATCAAATGAGCTCCTCTAAAAGCACTGTATTTTCCCTTACATAAGTTTCGGATGATCGCAAATCCGAATGATCTTCAAGAGGAAAAGTTAGGGTATTAAGAACAGCCAAAAGTGGTATGGGTACACGTCTTTTGCTAAAATGAGTTAGTTAATAACGCCATAGGGCCAGTGATTCCAAGATCTATAGTGGAATTAAAAATGTTAAAATCGGAGTAAAGAGGGTTATTGTGCAATTTTGTTAAGAGTCATGTAGCAAAATTGATGATCTTAAAACATTGTGATATTGAACAAAGTTATGTGCGCCATGCTTCAAAAAATTAGATGCTCGTAGAATTTATGTAGCCCAGCGATACTCAACCTGCGGCCCGCGGGCAGCATGCGGACAACCGAGCCTTCTTAAGTAGCCGGTCACGGTCCATTTCTCTGAAAAATTCACTTATTTAAGAACAAAGTGTTAAAAATATGGTGGGGAATCAAATATATCAATTTTGCTTTTTGCTGTCGATGTCGTACGGGTGCGAATCACTGCTCTTTTTTTATTTGTAATGGTTACGATTAGTTATAACAGACAACAATAGAGTAGTGACAATTTTATGGGTGGAACTAATTTTTAACTATCTTTCATATCTAGCAAGCGAAAAGTGTTCAAAGAAAACATATCGTTTCAAGACTATTGGCAGGTTGACTAATTTGTCGTGAAAAACAAACTTGGATCAGTAATTGTTTGATTTGTCACGAGTACTGTATTTAAAATATACCAATAAACAGTAATCATTCAAAGACACTTTTCCTCGAAGATCTCTTTCAAGAGGTGATAAGTAGGCTTTCTTGAATAATCTTTACAGCAGCAACAAAGTGTTGTATCAGTGGTAATGCGACATTGGTAACTAAGACATCTTATGATTCGTATGTTTCATTCTTATGTTTCATATGATTAACTATTGTTAATCATATGAAACCGTTTACTGATGCAAAAATACGAAGGAGTTTTACTTAAATGTGTGCTTCTAATTTAGTGTTAGTGACAAAAATAAAAAAAATATAAAAGATAATAATTAAAAAAAGCAAAACAGGAGTTATAATATTTTGATCAGTTTTTCACATTTTAAATTTCTACTGTTATCTTGGTCTTAAAACATTCTTCCCCCCCCTCTCTTAACCTCAAGTTGAGGCCCGCTGGAAATAGCTAACATATGTATGCAGCCTGCGTGAAATAGCTGACATATGTATGCGACCAGTAGAAAAAGAGTTTGAGTACCCATGTTGTGTAGCCGAATGAAATCATCTTGAGACCCCCCCAAAAAGGCTAAATTGTTAAAAATAATGAAAATATATATATATGTATGTAAGAACCTTTTGTAGGAGCAGAGGGTAAAGAAAATGCTTCATATATTTCTGGAACATACTCAAAAAATTAAATGCCTTAAAATTACAAATTTTTACTTTAAAGCCTGTTTTCTCAAAATGTAATATTTTTTTTCATTTATGTACATTTTTCTCAAAAACTACTTATTGTATAATCCTTAAATTTTCAGTGAGTATACTTGTAACATGTTAAACATTTTAACGGGGGAAATTAGATGTATATCTAACTTTTTCATGTAAGGCTTTTTTAAACTAAATTTTAGGGGGGGGGGATTGGTGAGAATTTCATAATTATTTCAATTTTAAGCACACAAAAAATACAACTCTTTGTTAAGGTTTTATTGATTGTATACATAACCTGTTGCAAAAATTTTATCCTTGAGAAGTAAGTAGTTTCTAAAAAGGTACATTAACTTACATAATTCAACATGGGCTCTTATGGACATGCCAGACCCCCTTAAACAAATTCCAATTTTTTAGATATGCTTCGGTTGCCGAGTTATCACGGTCATTAACTCGTGCTCGACGGTAAATATTCATGGGTTCCAATTCTATAGTTCAGCTATCCTTGTAGAAGGACTGATACACGTTAAATCTGTCGAGACTGAAAGTCGTTGGTGAGGTATGGAAGTTAAGTGAGTGGGGTGGTAGTTCGGGTGGTATTGACATCATTTGACTTCAGTTCAAAACTATAAGGTTCTTAACCAATAATCCATGTGCGGCTTCAATGTGTTGTGTTAATAAAAGTCAGTTCAAATTTATATTTAGTTAGAGCTATCAAAAGTTTATAATTTGATTAATAACTTATATTTCAAATGTGTCTATGCAGCTTCGAGGTCTTTGTGGAGACTTTAATTCAGATGCATCTGATGATTTCCGTCCTCCATCTGGAGGAATCCCTCTTGTCCTGGCAAAAGATTTCGCAGACAGTTGGCGAGTTCACAAGTTCTGCAAAAAAGCCAAGCCTTCACAAGATGCATGCAATAAAAACCCTGAGAGAAGAACCTGGTCTCGTCACAGATGTGGAGTCCTTAAATCAGATCTCTTCAAGCCTTGCCACTATCAGGTTGAGGTTGAAGATTATTATCAAAGGTCAGTACAGTACACAACTCAGCACTAAATTTTGTTATCCATTTACTCCTTAAAATAAAAAAAATGTTAATATTCTTATAATAGTACGAGGCAGAATCCGAAAATTTGGTGACGGTGATCAAATATATAGAGTACAGCTAAATTTGAATCATCACAAAATGCACACCTTTCATCATCTCTTTCCTATATGTTCTGGATGGTTATACTCATAGTTAATCCTTGTTCTGGATTATACCCATATCAAGCTGGATAAACAGTAAAATGGGTAATGACACTAGTGTCATAGAGCTTGGACTTATATATAAAACTCGGAGATGGCACGGATGTTTATAAATGTGTAGTGTCTGTGCCCTCTAAATATTCATCGAGCAGAGAATTCCCTCGAGAGGTTCATCGAAAAAAAGAAGAGATAGGAAACTCTCTGATCATCCCCCAGTTCCCTCTCTCAAAATTGGAGTGGATCGGAGCCAAAATATGCTGCCACCTACATGTTTCTCAAATTGGTGGCTAACGACAGACCTAAAACTGGCCACTTGCCACAATGAATTTCGTGGGTCTCGATCTGACACCGTCGATTGAGAGTCATTAAAATCAACAACATAACATACAAATTTCTCCAGTAGTAACTTTGCGCGTAAAGGTTTTGTTTGAAAGTTAATTATCTTTGTCCTGAGACATAAAAGCATCAAGTGTCAACAATACTTTATCATTAATTTTTGTTGGTAATTGCAAAGACTTTAGAAATACTTAAAAATTTATACGGTTATTCTACGATATCGAGATCAAGGTACAGAGAGGTAAGTTTCAAAGTAGACCGGGAATGCGCAACAAATGAAAGGTCATGTTGAATCAGAAAGAACTGTTCATTCAGAATTGATTATAAGGATAGAAAGTAAACATGGAGTAATATCTCGATATTTTTCATCAATTTAAAAGCATCTTTTGTCGAAAAGGGTTTTAGATATAGGACACTGAAAAATTGTACCTTTTTATTGATAATGTATTATAAAGTCTATTGATACCAAATATTGACACAGTTTATCAACAAAACCAAAAATGAAATACTTTCACATCTCGCCAATCCATTTAATTATTGAAATAAATTCTGTAGGTACAATCATTAAAGTAGCATTACTAGTGGCCTAAGACAGGTCTACAAAAAGTACATTTTATCAGTGCTTCCAAACTTTGCACAAGCACTAGAATAAATGTATTGTTGCTCAATTAAATTATTTTTAATTAGGTTGTGCAGTGTTATTTCAACCATTCAACTTTTATTTTTTGTAATCAATTTGGACTTTTTAAACCAAATTGGATGTAACCTCCAAAGGACTGCTTTTGCCATTTCTTCACAAAATTGCTAACTTAAAAAAAACGAAATATGAACAAAATACTAACGAAAAGCATAAGCTCGTCTTGTTGTTCAATGTGTGGGAAAATTAAATGAACTCCATAAGTGATGCACTTCGAACGCAAGTGCAAATCCTTCAAGTGTATAAAGTATTCAGGGTAAGAAATTTTATGCCGAGTCATCGAACTCCTTGAGCCTACTCCATATATACCAAAAAGTTTTTTTTTTTTTTACTATATGAATAATTAAGAGGACATAAATATTCGCAGAATATTAGTTTTTTTATAATTACCAAGCTGTAATTTTAATAGATGGTAACTTAATTTGCTATAGAAGTAAGCAGTTGCAACGCACAAACCTTATTTTATAAATGATAATCTTAATAAAAAATTAAGATTTCAAGTAACAAGATGCCTATGTAACATCAAAATATCAAGTCGTTAGTAAGAAACGCTATTTAATTAACATAACATGATTTTAAAATATTTATTTATTTTCTTATGCTAATTTTCCTTGTATATATACTATAAGAAGAAGGTAAGACATTTTTTAATTAATATAAATTAATTTAAAAACGCAAGAAAAGTTTATATATCTGTATTTTTAATAAATATTGGTACTCCTTCACTCTTTCTCTATCAACATAATACAGAAATATTTTTAATCTTTTACATCTGATTATTTTCTATTAATGTCATAATTTTTTTTCAAATAAATTGTAATGCCAAATCAGTTAAGAGCTTACCGAAAACATCATTTCCTGAAGAAGAATAAAAACAGTAAGCTTTAACATCTTTATCAATTTGAACTTGTTTTCCATATAAAAAATTCTATTTATTGAACATTAATTTTTATTTTTATTTCATTTTACATGAAGAAAATGACACATGAGAAAGATATCTATTTTTTATTTACTGTACTGATGGAACATCTTTTGAAAAATAAATTTAATTAATATGAGTTAATCCTTTTCATATATTTCAAACCAAAAATGAATCACTAATCCATTACGCATAAAAATAATTTTTGTTTAGAGTTAAAGTTTTAGTTGAAAAAACTCTGTTCTGATTCATTAACGTTTTCAATTGTTTAAGTACCCAAAATTATTAGTTTGTCAAATATTCATTACTAAATATATATTATAAACATATTTCTAAAACACTTAATAGTCCAATTATTAATAATAATTATCAGAGTGATAGCCAATCTTGTTGTTTTTATAATAGCAAAGTTAGTCATGCGTTTACCGTTTGGCGGGATTTGTGGAAGAACGTCTCAGTCCCATAGCATTTCTTATTTTTCACCGCAAAACATCACAGCAAAACACGAAAACATACACAAAACACGTGAAGATTTATTAATACTAAGAACACGTATCATGTCACCTGCTACCGCCGCCCTGTCCTTCCTCCTAAAAAGGAAAATTCCTGTTTTTTAGAACACTAGGATGCGTATAGGCGACACAACGCCATCTAATGAGGGTTCCATCAACAAACGCTTGTCATAATTTTTTAAAAAGTAAGGCTCATTGAAATTCTTCATAGCAATTTAGCTGAATTGTTTTTAGAGACATTAGTATTCTTAGAGATTTCAGCGCCCATTTATTCCATACCATAAATTTAAAAATTTATTTTCTTCAAAAATTTAAAAATATTCAAAACAAAAATTGCTTTGAACATCACTTTTAGTATATTTAACCGCGCATATAATAAAAGAAACCTTAACGTTAGGAATAATATTGACGGCTATGAAGCGTAAAATTTTCAGAAGAAAGATTTGAAAGAAACTCACAGTGCGTGAGGAAAAAAAGCAGTCTTTTTATCGTCAAAGAAGTATAAAAAGCATCCAGGGAGGAACATTTTGAGAATTTATTCCTTCCCATCTGAAAAACAGAAAATGTAAATTTATCAAAACTTTTATCACATCATTTCTAGCGAAGAAGTTTTCAAATAAAAGTGAACAAAAATAAAAGAAAATGTGAAACAGTAAAATTCGTTTTAACACAGCAATTTCGTATTTTATTTGCTACATATAACTTATATCCTACCGTTGTAAATTATTTTCAAATCCCTCACGCAATGCATCTGACAAGAAAACTCACATTTTACCAAACGTTTTATTATTTTTTTTTGAATTCGTGTATTAAAAACAACATATTTATTTTAAAATTTTATTTTATCAAACACTGTAGCTCATCATTATTTTCGTAAATACAAAAAAACCTTAACAATGAACACACACAAATGTCTTTTAATATAACTTGCTTGCATTTTTGTTTATATTTTAGTAAGTTAAGCCACAAATTTGAGACAGTATTTGTGTATGTTATTTAAGTTATAACTTAATCACGAGTATATGCTTTTTTATATTAATAACTCGCATTTTTGCTTATAAATTAACAAACTAACTTAAATCTTACAATTTTGGTATCCTTCTACATTTTAACTCAAAATTTTACCCCACCCCTTCCCAAATTTTTAGAAACAGTTAAAAATAGGGCATTGTACTTTATTTACTCCATTGTTACACTGGTAATCAAAATTAAAGAATAATGACAGAAGGGAAACGAAATTGTTATTTAAGGAACAATTATTGATAGAAATTTGTACAAAAACATTAGTTACAATGTTTTACAGTTGATTCGTTGATTGCTTGCAAAATATTGAAATTAAATCAAATTTTTGGAAAATTAGAAAGTAACAGAAAAATTAATTTGTCTCTTGTTGAAAGCATTTTTTCTTTATTATTGTGTGTGGTTTCCTCGGACAGATATGCGCACATCACGTTGTAACGGGTCTGTCCACATTTTTCCTAACAATTCTTTTGGGAACTTACTTTCTTAAAATGTTGTTTAATTGAAAACTCCCTCACGAAGAAGACGCGATATATGTAAATTATGCCGTGTATTTAAGTAATAGCTTTCAAGTTCTAGAGAGAGAGAGGTTAGAATCTGAAGGATAGCGTGAAGATTAACGTTAGATAACGTAAAGCTAGTACTTCGTAGATTATTCGATTAATATTGACGATTTGGTCAATTAGTTCTTAAATTGTTTCCAGTGGTTTGGATTGAGATGCTTTAGAAATTATCTTCAAATATAAGAAGATGTATTGCCTGGAAATGCTAAGCGTAAATGATCCGATTTATTATTATATCTCCAACTATCTCGTCTATTTCGCTATTGCTCCCATATTTATCAATTGGTGCGTTTCTTAACTTGGGTTGTTGAATTTGTGTCGGGGTTAAAAATTGTAAATAATTTGTGTTTTTTTTTACTGTGTGGCTAGTTTTCTTTCTAACTGAACTACACCGATGGCTGGAGAAACCCAACCATCATTACTCTTGATTTCATAGACTTTATAAAAGTGTTGATCAAGACTTGTGGAAGTACATGCCATTCATCTAAAAGGCTCTTTTCAGCAAGTGAAGGGTTTGGGAAAAAGTTAAGGGTACTTAAATTCAACGCCTTAGACATTCCACGCGTGTTCAATCGGGTTTAAGTCGGATAATTAAGGTGGCACATCCATTTGAGATCAACCTTCTGTTTGCAAGTGTTCTGACACAAGAAATTCCCGATGTGGCTGAGCATTACCATCCATTAACAAAACCTTTGGATCAACAGCACCTCTAAACAGTTTAGCTTATGGTTCTAATACCTCGTACCCATGAAGGTTACAGAACATCTTTGAAAGATATGCAGCTAGGTGCAGTCATTTGTCCCGACTCTTCTTCAAATTATTAAACTGAGGTCACGGAAACAGGATATTTTGCAGACTAAGAAAGGTGTGTGTGTGTTTGTGTGTGTGTTGTGTGTGTGTGTGTGTGTGTGTGTGTGTGTGTGTGTGTGTGTGTGTGTGTGTGTGTGTGTGTGTGTGTGTGTGTGTGTGTGTGTGTGTGTGTGTGTGTGTGTGTGTGTGTGTGTGTGTGTGTGTGTGTGTGTGTGTGTGTGTGTGTGTGTGTGTGTGTGTGTGTGTGTGTGAGCACTTCTTTTTCTCTCCAGTTCAAAACACGTCTAGAATCAGTATTCAGAATTTCAGAATATGTCATGTCTCATCATAAAACAATACACTAGATCTACTTGGCCCCATTGAACATTACGACGACACAAGCTTAAGCAATCCATTTTAATTATCTGACAGTTTGTGCTTCCCTGGCAAACACAAATTTTAGTTTTGATCCTTTATCTTCTGACAACTTTTCTGCAAAGGTTAATTAGAATTGGGTTGCTAGCAAGGAAAATGCCTAACGGCATCTTCCTCGACATAATTAAAAATAGTTTAAACAAGCCCTTGAGGTACCTAGAGGAAAAGGAGACAAATAATTGGTTTTCTCCTATAAGGGATAACTTTGTCAACTCAGACCGGTTTTCTTTTCATGCAGCCGTAGCATGGCAGAAGCAACTTGAAGGTCTTATCCCAAATCTCTCATAGTCGCATCGCAGTTTCATTGAGACGAAAATGATAGAAAACGTTCCTCAAATGTAGTTATTGCTCTTGATCACTCTTGTGGCCATGTTGTCTATTAACTAATTCAGAGCCACTCCAAACTCTTGAGCTGAAACTTTGGGGGACACTCAAATCTTCGGCAGCCCCCATTTGTTTTTTACCCCTCTCGATTCTGCCAATTATTCGCCATATTTGATATACACTTAAATTATGCCCTTAACCCTTTCAGCGACGGGTGCTTTATATATGCACCAGTCTCAAACTCCCTTATACTCCCTTATTGGACTGCAGGCCGTTCAATGCATTTTTCAGTGTGGATGGTCAAACCTGTAGAACCAGTACGAAATGGGATTCACCAGTGCATCATCGTCAGCTGGTGACATTTGTGGAGGAACCAACTGGGTGGCGTAGTTGTTTGTCACTGGCCTTCTGCACCCAAAGTGCGGGCTCGATCTCGGCCCAAGTTGGTGGATTTTCATGATTCAGAAAATCGACAGCGGCCATGTCGTATAATTATACGGCATGTAAAAAATCCCTTGAAGTGCCCGTTTGACTTGGGTGCTCTCGGCAAAATTAAACTCCTAAGTTCAATTTCGCATCGTCAGAGCTCATGTGCCTCTATCTGGGGAGAAAATTTGACGTCAAAGTTACTTGTGGTAATTGGTGTCCCCTATACGGTGCCGCACTAAAAAGTGATATCAGCTCCTGGGGAAAAAACCAGGTCTGCAAAGGTAAAAAATACCAATACGCAGCCCCATTGGAAAAAAACATTTGGGGAGGATTGTATATGTGGCACACCCTTCTCTAGAAGTTTTCCAGTGATCAGTACGTCGTCGCGTAAAGATTAAATCATAACTAACAAACACTGATCATTCTAAGAAAGCACATTTTCAGTTTAAATAACACTGCAAACTGAAATTCCATGATGCGTTCATTGCGTAACACATTGTCAATAAGCGTAATGTGTCACAACATCCGGCTGTAATGTGTTCGCGGTCATAAAATTTTGTGTTCAATTGTATATAATTATTATAAATAGTTTCAGCATTGAACATTGGTTGTAACATTTTTTGTAAGTATATTTTTCTACATTATCCTTTAATTCTGATGATCAGTGTATTAAAAGTGCTTTAGAAGCGCGCTTTTAAAAGTTTTCTGATTAGTAATTATGAGATACAATGAGATCTGTTTGAGGAAACCCAGAAATGTCTTCAGCGTGATAAATCTCAATTTAAAGAGGAATAAAGATAAAAAAATATTCCCTCGATCAATTTTCTGGTTTGGCCGATAAAGTTTTTTACAGTTTGTTTTTCTCCAATATAAAAATCAGCTTATGTCTGTCAATACTTTTTTCGTTCGATCAGAGAAAGAGATCAATACCTGAGCTAAAACTCGATTCTCTAAACTTCCAGACTTCGACGTAAATCATTGTAATATTTTCGGTGGTTTACGATTTGGATCGAAACTTGAACTCACCAACATTCCTTTTACTATAACATATGTTTTGTCGAAATATAGGTACTTCTACGTTATTTTCGATTTTCTTTTGCTTTATTCCCATGTGGTGTTGAGTTCCCTGATAAAAAAGAAAATTATTTTTTAGTTATTTCTGTTTAATCGAGCATTTATCTTGAAACAATTCTCATGTTTGTTTGTTTTTCAAAAATAAGAAGGAAAGTAACAACAAAAGTTAACAACTTTCGCGAGTTTCATCGTAACTGGTGAAAACTGATGATACTGCTAATAAATTACTGTATTTAACAACTGTTTTAACTCTAATTAAAATTATGAATTAGTTCTAAAAAATGATTTCCTATCAATGCAGATTGAATTTTTTAAAAAATGATCACTTCTCATTAAGAACGACTAAGTTTCAAATTTTGTAATAGTTTATTCAATGTTCTTACATTAGAAAAGTTCAAAAAGTGGGTCTTGAATGTTTAAATAAGTATGTCAAACAACAAACATCATAAAAAAAATTACTCAATATTTTCAAAGGTGTTTAATTGATAAATAATTATTTTTCACTTCTAAGGGTACAAAAAAAGGGGAAAAGGTATTACTATTACGAGAATATATGAATTTTTAAGAACAGTTACGAAAAAGAAGTAAATTAGTTTGCAGAATATTAACAGTCTCTTTTATTTTTTACATTAATACATAATAACATTAACACATAAAATATATATATTGATGTAATAACACTGCTGCGAATCATAAAGCATTTGATATAATAACATTGATAGATAAAACATTGATGTAATAACACTACTGTGATACATAAAGCATCTGATATAATAACATCGATACATAAAACATTGATATAGCATTGATACATAAAACATCTTTAGTTGTATTTGATGAAATACGAAAAACCAAAAAAAACATTAAAGCAAAAAACGTATTTGGGAGACACGTAGCTGGATACGTTGAAGCCTAAGAAATAAGAAATATAATACAAAAACAGTATACAGTGTATTACAATATATCCTGAGTACTGAATTCAAAGTTACTCTCGGTAATCTCTATTAATTCTTCGTCACATTTTCAAGCAACGGACTGTTATTTCAATTCAAGACGTAATTACATAGAGACCAAAAACAAAATTATTTCAGCTCTAAGAAATATCTCGCCTCGTATTATCTGGCGTGATTTAAGTGACTAAAGCACATTTTGTACAGAAGCTACGATTCACTCAGTTACATCGAATGAATTATTAAATTTCTAAAAAGTAATACATAATATAAAATAAAATAATCACAGTATTGTAAAATCCAACTTTCGTGTCCAAAACACCCTCTATCACCCATAAATTCACTCTGTACTGAAACTTTAGCATGGAGTAAAAAGAGAGTATATTTAATTTATTTCATTTATATTCATATAATAAACTAAATGTGCAAATAGTTCTAATTTAAAACTGTTATTGTTAAATTTAACTAAGATATGAATTTATCTACGAAAAAAAATCATTGAAATATATGATTTGCTTATTTTAGATGTGTATCAGATGCCTGCGCTTGCAGTACCGGAGGGGACTGTAAATGTGTATGTGCAGTAATTGCTGCATATGCATTGAAATGTGCTAGGAGTGGGGTGGTAATCCCCTGGCGATCACAAGATCTTTGTCGTAAGTCATCTTATGTAATGAGTATATTTATTATAGCTCTTTTTTTATATAATTGCTATATAAACACTCTGAGCATTAAAATTCCAACATCAGAACTCAGTTCACAACATACATCAAACTTGAATGAAAGATATACATATGATGAGATATTCAAATCGTTTTTATTTCAGCACATTTGAAAAAAAGAAAGATAGTAATAACACCATCTACAGCCTGGATAATAAGGGTAGATTATACAATGGGTTTCTCATTTAGATGTTCATGTTTTAATGTTGGTTGTTCGGATAAAGGCCGTGTTATAAATCGTGAATGAAATGACAGTTTTTACGAGCATAAGTTGGGATTTAACTGCTATAGGATTGTGGCCTATTGTGACTGAAGTTTGCCATTTTGTGATATGGCTATACACATTGATTGTGATGCCATAATTTTGAATGGAAAATCGATGAATCCAGGACTGCCGTACGAAACGTCTTGCAAGTTCTCTGGGCCAACCGAAAATGCCCAAAATAACATATTTGTTGCACACAAGATCATACAGTCTCACTTGTGGCCTGAGGCAGGAATTTGACTCACTTATAGGATCGCAAGATCTCAAATAGACAATGCAAAATCTATTGAACCATTGTTGTTTGATGTTCATCCCCGTTGTATAACAGGGATGGGAGAACTTAAAGTGGTACATTAAATTATAATTATGGAAGCAGGAAAGATATACTGCGTCTTCACTGAATATTACAGCTTCTACGTGTAGCAACATAAGGAAAGTTTCATTGTATGACAACCCCAAGGAAAACAAGCATAAAAAGTTTTTTTTTTTTTCAAAAAAGGATTTTGTAAAATATCGTAAGTATCACAATTCCAATGGCAAATTTATATATCTGCATACTTAAAATTTTATACAATTTCGGCCTATTTATACTATGTTAAGAGATCGGAGAGAGTTCATTTTTGTTTCAACAGGATCATGCTCTTGTACATACTTCATTGTGCAGACGTGGTTTGCTGACATGGATGTTCAGAAATTTGGTTGTACTGCTCAAATCTCAGAGTTGAATAACATAGAACATCTGTGAGATGGATTAGAAACATCTACTGAGAAATAGACCAAGACATACCCAAAGGAGGAACATAGTTTAACCAAGTTGTTATGTGTAAGAATAGAGTGACACTGATGCTGCAACTCTACGAAAATTAGTGAACAATATTTCCCAGCGAATTGTAGCTTAAGATAGCCCAGCACCCAATACTAATTGCCTGTATATATATAAATTTATATATATATACATACGTATAGAGAGAGATTGATATATAAAGTAAGTCAATTTGTGCGGATTCAACCTTTTTTATATAAAAAAAAAGAATAATGACACCATTTAGGTTCTCCTGTATAAGGCTTCTATTGATTTTTTAAAGTTATTCACGCGTTTTAATTTAAGTATGTTCTTTATTTCTATTATTGTTAATATTTACACATTGAGGGTTTCTGCATCCACAAATATCTGTTCCATGCCAAAGGAAATAAAGCTCTTGAGAGTTATTTTCGCAGTTCTTCAGTTAAAGCCTTTTGTATTTTTGCAAAATTATATTGTTTTAAATACTTAATTTAGAGTTAAAATTATTTCAATTTGGGAGTTATTAATTAAATTGTATTTCATATACACAATTTTCTTTACATTTAGCTGTTCAATGTGAAACTTGCGACCGATATTCTCCTTGTATTTCGTTGTGTCAACCAGTCAATTGTGATACTTACTTGATTCCATTGGAGAGCCAGTCGTGCTCGCGAGAATATTGCGTGGATGGATGCGAGCCGAAACCGTGTAAGCCTGGGCATGTGCACCGGAGTGCTACCAACCTAACGTGCATTCCTGAAGAGATGTGTGATGACAAGCCTTGCATTGTAATCGATGGTGTATCCTATAGGGAAGGGGAAAGAATTGAAAATCCTGATGTTGGAGACTCTTGTCAATCTTGGTAAGATTTCTAAAGTTACTTATTAATTTTTAAAGTGTAATGCAAATAAGTTTTACAGAAACAATGTGTGTGTTTTCCACAATTTGTATCATATTCAGTAAACACAAGAAGTGAGTTCCTTTTTAATGACCTGAAATTGGCTTTTAAGAAAATGCGGCTCATCAAAGTCTAATATCTCTAATGTTTATTAAGTTTTCTTGATATTCCGTATGAATACTCCGTGTTTATATCATGGACAAAAGGACCTTTTTTAAAGCATTCACAGCCGTTTGAGTAAATAAAAATGTTCATTATTTTACGTATGTTTAAATAGCTCTATGGGATTTAAAATTTGAAATATTTTATACAATGTCTACTCACATTTAGACGATGCTAATAAAAAGTATTCAAAATAAAGTATCAGATGCAAGGGTTTTAGAATTGAACTGCTATTAAGGGAACAAAAAAACTTACAATTTGGATTTTTTTTTTTTAAAATAGATAATGATGGATTACAAATATTTACTTCCAAAATTTTTAAACAGTAAATATGAAAATAATTAAAAATCAATTTGATATTTTTATTGCACAAAAGAAAATATAGCTTAAGGTATCCGACTACTTGCGACAATTTTTTTTTTAAATGGAGATATGGGGGGGGGGGTGTTTTTAAATTTCTTTAATCATTTTAAGAAAAATATGTTAAAATTAAGAAGTGAAAAAAAATTATTATTACTAAAAGGGAAAAAATAGGTAAAGATTTACAAAAAATATCATAAACACTGCCCATTCTGTACCTAAAGTTTATGAGAAAATTTTTAATTCTGATGTGTTGCTCGGTTATTCATTCTTGAAATGACCTTCAGGATAAGAGATATTTTAATTTTTACAAAAACTACAGCACTTTATCTTAGTTATTATATGAAATTGCTTAAAAAAACAATGATTATATTCACATAAGGGACTGTAAATTTTATAATAAAACAGTGATTAATAAATATGAAGATTAAAACACTTCTACTATTATACAGAACATATACAACAAATTTCAGTTAATTATTTTCAAAACCGTAGGAGAAATCGCTGGCTCCATTGAACGTTTTAAAAAAAACACATTTCGAGTAAAACGCTTTTTAATATATATGACATCTTGTCTAAAGTAATGGCATATGCTTTTACTAAAACACTTGTAGTTCTTGTTGTAGCGAACGGAAAATGATAAACTTGGTATTTTTATAAAGCTAATAAGATGGCCTATAAAATAAAATCATAAATTTTTTTTGTCAATTTTTGGAAAAATTCACAATTATAGGGTAGTTGGATACCTTAAAGTTATTGTAATAGTTTCAAGTAAATTTAAACGCAAAAATAATTCGGAATACAAAATAAGATTCCTTTTTGGAGAGAAATGAATGTTATGAATACCAAGAAACATTAGAAAGTACTATATACACACATGAAAGTACTCTAGATCAGAGGTTCTTAAACTTTCCATCATCACAGCCCTTTTTTAATTATTAACATGACGTCGCATACTCCCAAGATTTTGAACACCCCTCCCTGAATTAATATTCTAGATCGAAATATATATATATATATATATATATATATTCGTGTTTTTCTTTGATGGAAATTTAGTGATTTAGTCTAGGATGGACTTTTTTTTTTCTGCGAGGCCTTTCAATAAAAGAGGGAAATCTTGAAAAAGATAAAATTTTAAAAAAAATTTTTAAAAAAGAAAATTTTAAGTAAAATTTTAAATAAAATTTTAAGTAGAGAAAGATAGTGAATATATCAGATTCTTTAGTTATATATATTTACTTACTAAATTTTTATCGTGCAAATAATCTCATCGAACAAAAGTCAGAAAGTCATCAACTGTAGTTATTAAGTTTGTCATTAAACTATCAAGAAGAGAGAAAAAATAAAATTTGCTTTTCCTGAAAGTTAGGACAAATTTTAGCTAGAATAGATATGATTTTAAATGATAAAATTAAATCATTTTCATAACTTTAATGCTTATCAAATGACAGATAAGTGCCAAATAATAAAAAAACAAGTAATAAAATTATTTTGACAGAAATAAAAAATGACATAAATTAAATCAATCTTTTAAAATAAATTCAGTTATAAAAATCAAAATATTTATTTGCTTCAACTGTGTTGTGACCTCAGGCCTCCCCTTACACTAATACCTTCCTGTCTCTCTGAAAATTCTGCTGGATGTGTAGGCGGATTTAAATGATCAAAAGGCATAATTACAATTCAAATAGATTTATTGATACTAGCGGAATACACAGAATATATCAATTGAATTTAGGAAAGCTTAAACGCGTACAATTACAGCTACGCCACGTGCGAACAATCTCAATGTCTCAAACCAAAATCACTGACCTTATATTTTACATCGGCTGTTCCTTCGTGACGACTTCGGCCCTTTTAATGGCTGTAAGAATGGGTGAAGATCCACGCTCAGTAATAATGATTTTTACTATTTTCAATCCGCTTCTCTTCGCGTACCTCCACACGTATCAGGTTATTTACAATTGTCAACAACTTCGTGTCGACGTCTCAATCTTTAATTCACTTGACTTCTCTCTTTCTATCACTTACTTCTTAACTTGCGAAAACCGAACTTATATAATATATCTTATTTGTATAAATTACGCCTGGCTCTCGGTGAAGATTGATTTAAATAAATAAATTTCTTTAAGAAAAATAGAGGAGATTAGTAAAAGACCGCATAGATTCGTCACAACTGCTAGTTTGTATACACAGTAACAATTTTCAGCTGTTAATAAAAGATTTCTAATGCAAAATTTTATTTCGTAACCATGCATTTAATAAGTAACATTTAAAAAAAATATGAGTAGAGAATAAAAAAATTTAACCTTTTTAATTTTTTTACAGTCAAATAAATAACAAATAAGTTTTCACAAATTTGAAATAAACTTTTTCAAAAATCATAAGGTAATTATAAAAATTTGCTACTTCAAATTATCTAGTAACGTTCAAACATAATTTTAGGCTTCCATAATCTAATGTGAAACATTGGAAAAGATGTCTGTTTGTATTTTATTCTTTTTATTGTTCTTGTTTCTTGTTATTTGCTTTAAAAAATTACGAAGCATGTAAATGGAATGTCTATTTTTTTCCTAGTTAAATTAAGATTCTTAAATTATTCATCATATCATATTGGAAACTCTATTTTTTGTACAGTTACTGTAAAAACGGAAAAGTAGATTGCATAGGAGTGCCTTGTACATATTCTACTCTTCAACCCATACCTGCCTTTATTGAAGAAGAACCATGTGAATTTACTGGTTGGACGGAATGGATCAATTCCATGGATCCCGATGATAACGTAAGTGTAAATTTTTCGGATAAGTTTCATTTTTATTTATTGTAACTTAAATTATATTAATGCTATAGTTAGATAATGTATATTTTTTTCTGTGAATTATTGAACGTATTTCTTTTATTTATCTTCTTTATTTGAGATTTGAAATAAGATTTTTTTAGATATTAAAAATAAAGCAAAGTTCCCAATATATTTTTTTATTTATTCAATTTTACATTTGCTTTTTATTTAATTACAATTACAATTGAAAATAATAATTCATTCATAAGTTAAATTTCTAAATAAAAATTAATTTTTTTATATTTTAAAAATTTGGCTGTTTTTTTCGTATTTTAAAATTTTGTAGCTTTGCTCTGATCTATATTTTTTGTGGACACACAGACAAAAAGAATCTTCTGCATTATTTTTATAAAAAACAAAATGTAACTTAGATATCTTTGAAGCGGCATAACGTACACCCCTGCAAACCCGCATCGCGGTGAAAGACAGGGTTCTAGAGAACCCAAAGCCTGATTGCCGCCAAGTACCAACCTTATGAATGATGGGAGCCCAAAACCTGACTTTGCAGGGGGCTCCAAATGTTCTCCGTAACGCCCCTGTATCTTTGAGAATGCATTTTATTAAATTCCAGGAATTATTTAGAAACAAATTAATTTTTCTCATGGATTTACGAAGTACGTTAATTATTTTAATAATATTTTTGATATATATAATTTTAAAACTCACAGGTACTTTGAATATTTTCCAACATAGTTATTTAACACCTTTAAACCATACAAAAAATTAAAAATAAAATGTTTCATAGCAATAACATTATGTAAATTTTAATCTATAGATTCATTTCCTTTGAAATGGTACGTAAATTTTATTCATTAGTTCGTTCAAGGATTAAAGTTAAATTCAAAATTTTAATAGAATCATAAATTATCATGAATCAGTAACATAAATAAGGGGATGGAAGTTCACCCCCTCCTTTCATGAGTCAACAAATTCTTATTTTTTGTCATAGGTATATTTCCCCTCTACTTTTTCATCTACGTGTGTTTTTCAGAATTTAACCCCCCCCCCCCCAAAAAAAGCTCTGAGTCCACCACTGTCATGAATGTTTATTTTGATCTTATAATTTCCATAAAGAATAACATTACCGATAAGACGTCTGTATTACATTTATGTTATCATTTAAATAAACAATAAATGATGAATAGCCTGTTTTAAATTGAAATCATGAGAGAGAGATAGCGTATGTTTTTAAATAAGATGCTTAATGTAGTAATCCGGTGTAATGACTTTAACATTTTTGGTGTAACGTTTTTTTGTGCATTTTTTAACAAGAGAAGAAAAAATTCTTGTTTTGTAATTTTTACATGATTTTATTATTATTTTAAAGTGCACAAAAAAAAAGTTTTGTCTTAAGTTTACGTTAGTTTGTTTATATTTTTTTTTGTGTCAAAGTGTAGTCTTCGGGAAAAAAGGTGAATTGTTTTGGGGAAGCACATAGTCTTCCGTAATAATCTAAAATGAAAAAAATCAACGAGATTATTGTTCTTTAGACGTTATTCTAATGAACTAATCAATAATATGCATACTAAAAAATGGTGGACTTGTGAAAAAAAGTTTCTCAAAATCTAATTTTTTTTCCGTTGATAAATTGCTATTATTATGAAATCGAATGTTTTAAAGGTTGCGTATTTATATATATGTGTGTCTAGACTAACAAGTCAAATGTTTAGCCAAATCAGTTGAATGGTTTTAAATCAGTGCCTCCCCAAAATTTCAAAAACATGGTTTCGACAAAAACGCGTTTAAAGTTTTAACAATACTTACATTTATCTCAGCTATGCATGGTGCATAGATCAATCCTCCCTTTTCCTCAAAATTATCATTGTC